>PVJX010011165.1:0-54454 GCA_004027295.1 Dolichotis patagonum | reverse complement strand
CTTGCCAGACCACAGTCACTTACCAGGGCGGAAGGCTGCTTACTGGTTGGCTTGGCGCCATAAGTTCCAGCATGGCGTGGATCTCAGGAAACGCTCTTGCTTCTTGTTTCCCCGCCCTGGGGTGGCCGCGGGCTTTCCAGACCACAGTCACTTACCAGGGCGGAAGGCTGCTTACTGGTTGGCTCGGCACCCTCAATTAAAGTTATTTTTAAGTGACATACATATTATGTTTTTCCAAGATCTCTTAGGTCTAGTAGCTGTAGATTTAGTACTGCTTTAAAACTAACATTTATTTTAGAGGTCTCCAAGTGGCTCTGTTTGTAAGAGGCTCTGTTTTAAGTGCTATAGAATAATGCTATTATTTGTTTTTCATATATATGACAACTGGGATTAAGAATCTAACCCAAAGGTACAAACATATGAAACCTCATTGCAATGAATGTTGGCAGTCTGACTCCTACAATCTGTATTTGTAACCCCAGTGTTTGTCACTACCTATGTTCAGGCAGACACTCACCTTCCTCTTTCAGAGCCACAGTGATATTCTCTATGGTCTCCTGTCCAATTTTCCTGAGTGAGCAAAGACCCAGTGAATAGGAGACAGCAGACTTGAGCTCAGAGCACTGTCCTCTCAGCCTGGAAGAAAGGATCAGAATCTCTAATTGATCTGGTAACTTTTTGTGCAATGCAGAACACGATTTATATTTGTTTACTTACCCAAGAGAACATGAACTTCCAGAAAGGAGACTGCACTTGTTCCTTGCATGTAGGTAACAGGAGAATAAGCACTTTGACTCTCAATTACTGATTATTAAGACATATTCCCTCATGACTTCTTCCGCAGGGACTACCCTCCCTAAGGAACAAAAATGTTTGCTTATCCCTTGGAATTGCTTCAAATTATTTTAGAGATATTTATTTCAACCAACATTTATTCAGCACTATTAAGAGAAGTTTTATTATAAACATAAATGTAATTACAATTTTTTGCATGCCCAGCAATCTACCTATAATGTTTAAGCTCAATTGTGCCAGTTTGATGGGTTTGGAATCCACCTGAAGCATTGATGAGCAGAGATCTTGACATGAGTGCACAGGTCAAGGAGCTGGGACCCTGCCTACTGCATCTGTTCCCTGCTCCTGCCTCCAGGCACTGTTCCCCTGCTCGGCTTCCAGCTCCTGTGAGCTGTGCACCTTTGCCATTGCCCAGCCTTTCCACCATGCTGTTTATGCCTCAGAGGCAGATGGCGATGGACTAAATGTCCTGTAACCATGAGCCAAATTAACTTTTCTTCCTTTATGTTGTGAGTTTCATAGTTGTTTTTCAGGGAAAGGAAAGTTCATGAATACAACACATGACATGGTTTCCTTTAGTGACCTCTGGTTGCCCAAATCCAAAGTCCTATTCAAATATACCCAGTGTTTCCTTCATGACAGTGAAACCCATGTCCTAGGTGAATTGTCTACTGATATGTTGTTTTAGAGCCGGGAGCCCTGCCTTGTTCTGGATGCCTCTAAGCCCCTTAGCTGAAAACAAAGACTAACTACCTGTGAGGTCTTTGGACTCACTGAAATCCATGAAGCAAAGTCTTTGCTTCTCAGAGATGACAGTTCTTGGAAAATAACAAAAAAAACCCCAATAGATTTAGTTTTTTAAAAGTGATAAGATCCAGGAAATGTTAATAAGGTGAGATAATGTGATTTGGAATAGAACACCAATAATATCTTCTGTTTCAGGTAACTGCAGAAATTAAATTACATTACTCTCACCTCAAACACAAAAGGAGACATCTCAGATTCTCTTCCTGGTCTTCTCATGGGTGATACACTTACTAGTGGAAAAGAATACTTATCTGGCAAACGGTCTCTACCTCTGCCAAGAATGAATTTTCTATAACTAACTAACTTGTTAAACTTCCCTTTGGCTCTCCATGCCTTCCACTTACTTTCGTTGAACACTTTGACCAAGCACCTCTTTGGTTTTCTTTTGTTTTATTATGTCATTTAACCTCCACTTCTAACTCCTTTCTTTACAAAAATTATGTATTGTATGTCTAAATCTCTCAGCTCTTTACTTACCCTTTTCATTAGTGGGATAAAGATGCCCAAAGCAGAAGGAGGCCAAGATAATTATAATTTGTACAGAAAGGAACAGAAAGGAACATAGGAAAAAAAACTACAAAGAAAACTTATTAGTATCTATATTCTATTAATATATAAAACTGCTATTGTGCTGGGTGAAACGATCACAGGAGAGATGACTGGACTTTGTCTAAGAGTTTGTATACAGTTTGAAACTTATGGATTTCTGAGATCTTCTTAATGTCAGTTTTCCCTGAATTTTTCCCTCTGTCACAGTTTCACTCCACATAAAGAAATAGTCTAAAAAATTATTTCTTTTTCTTGAAGAAAAAAACCCAAAATATTATTTATTCATAATTTTTTATATTGATATTTCTAACCATTTATATGTTTGGATGTTCATGGGGGGAAATAACCTTCTAATAGATCACTAAAAATGGTGATGTATTTTAGAGCCCAGAGCCCTGGGCTAGAATGCTAAAAATAAAAATACTAAGCTGGCCTTTAAAATTCCACAGAAATATTCTTTTCTTTTCTTTTTTCTTCTTTCTTTCTTTCTTTCTTTCTTTCTTTCTTTCTTTCCTTTCTTTTCTTTCTTTTCTGTCTTTCTCTCTCTCTCTTTCTTTCTTTCTCTCTCTCTCTCTCTCTCTCTCTCTCTCCCTCCCTCCCTCCCTCCCTGCCTCCCTCTCTCCATTCCTTCCTTCCTTCCTTCCTTCCTTCCTTCCTTCCTTCCTTCCTTCCTTCCTTCCTTCCTTCCTGTCTTTCTGTCTTTCTTAGTATGGGGATCAAACTCATGACCTCATGCTTGCCAGGCAGGTGCTTGTGCTGTTGAGCTTAATCCCCAGCTCCAAACTATCTTTTGTAATAAACAGATACTGGATTCTGTCTTGATAACTAAGTAGATTCCTCCACATTATTTGTTGCTCTGATATTTCTATCCCTATGATTACTGTCAGTCACAGATGTCTCCATTTTGTTTGAAATACCCAAAGTAGCTTTCCAAAATCTTTAAGTTTTGATTTTCTTAGTCATGAGACAATGTATAACCTGCCACATAGCACGTTAATAACGCTTCCTACAGAAGGCAAACTTCACTAGAATGAGCTTAGAGGGTTCCACATGACCTTGATCGCAGTGGCTCTGTATCACACACCATCTTTAATGCACTTCTGTTGTCATTTGATCACAAACTTAAGAAAAATTTTCATGTCCTACTCTCTAAATAAATTTGATATTCAAAATATACTTATTGAGAAGTCATATTAAGCTACTGTGAATAGAATCAGACTTTAAAAGAATCATACTTTGAAAAGAAAATCTATAAGGGACATGGATAAATGTAGAAAACAGTGCATAAAGGACACAAAGCAGACTGGACATAATGACCTGGATTAGAGTTCCACTGGTGGCATCAGATAGCTGTGCAGTCATAGGTGACATAAATAATATTTCAGTCTCCAGCATCCATCCAAGGAGGAGGCTAGATTACAGATTATTGAGGCCCAGTCAAGATGACATTTCTATCTGTAGAAAATTTGCATAAAATAAATAAATGTTGCAGTAGTTGAGCTGGAAAAAGGGTCAGGGAAAATATATTTGCACTAAACATAAAGATTATAAACTTTTCTTTCTCTACAAAAGACTACCAAAAAATACCCTGGAATTTGACTCCATCATTAAAAGTATATGAGGTGAATGGAGAGTGGGGCAGAGAGCATGATGTGTCACCCACCTGATGCTACAGTACTGCCTCTGTGGCCTTGAGGTGGGGCTTGTGCTTGAAGACTTTGTCACACATGTGACACCCAAAGGTGTTCTTCAAGCCCTGGGCTCAGATGAGTGACCTGCAGAACAAGTCACCACTGCAGTCCTTGCAGGCTGAGTGGACTGCAGGGGCTCCTTCAGATGGGCCTGCAATTGTCTTCCTGCAGGACGGGCAGGTGATCGGCTCCCAGGGTGACTGTACAGTAGGTGCTGCAACTCCATGTCACTGTGGTCCCGCCTGGGGTCTGTCCATATTTCACTCCATTGTTATGTAAGTTTGAGGGGTCTGGGACCCCAGATCTTTGGCCTCTGGAACTCTAGGGTCTCCATGGGCTCTACTTCCTGGTGGTAGCAATTTCATTATGGAAGCCACTTGCTCCCCAGCTGTTTCCAAATTGCCTCTTGAACGCTGAGTGTAATTATAGGTGATGGGGTTAGACGAGTACCCTCTGTTGTGTTGTAAGAAGGGCTGTCATCCTGATCTCTGATTTCATCTACATGATCATCCTTAGTGTCTGTGGCATTTCTGGTGGGGTGATGTATTTTGAGATAATACTTTTGTACTGACTATTTTTATTGGGATTACATACATACAACTGCATCTGAGAACAGTTGAAAAAGATTGGATATCAAGAATCTGATCTGCAGACATTAACACATCTTCTTTTTTCACAGAAATCTTTGCTGTCTACATGTAGTTGAGGACCTCTTCAAATACATCAGAATAAAGAAATCTATATCTATTGCTAAAGAACTACCATATCCACCTGGAACATATTTAAAGGTTCTTTTTTTTTTCCAAGTAGATGCTGTAGGTGGTGAGAACTCATCTGTGTGCTCTGAATTTTAAATCTTCAACCATAGTAGCAATATTACAAATTTCCCCTTCCAGATATTCATTGCATGTTTTCTGAGTGTTATAATCATTATCATTATGAACAAGTTTGAGATGCAGCTTGTGGCTGTTTACTTGTGCTCATTGTGTTTCCCTGATGTGAGAATTCACCACTATTAATTTCCCTCTCAGGACTCTTTTCGTTGTATCCTACAGGTTCCAATAAGTTGTATTTGCATTTTCATCTATTTTTATATACCGTTTAATTTCATCTGTGGCCCGTTGGTTGTTCAGGAGGGTGTTATTTAATTTCCACATGTTTATGGAATTTTTGCCATTTTTTCACCATTAATTTTCAATTTCATTGTGCTATGATCAGATAATATGTGTGGGACAATTTCAATTTTTTGCACTTACTGAAGCATTTGTATGGGTAGTATATGGTCTAGTTTAATTTTTTGTAAATTTTATCTTAACGAGAGTAAAACAAAACAAAACAAAACAAAACAAACAGATCAGAAGAAAACAATGTAAGTGACACAGATTCCAAAGCAAGACAATGGGAGATCATCACTGGCTCCTATAATGTCTCTTGTTTTCTTCTATATAGTTGTCCATATCTTCACACACAGTGAATTCATACAAAAAAAATAGTATTAAACTGATCAGAACGGAGTGATGAAGGCATTAGTAGGCCTCCAAAACCAGACAATAGGAAAATCAAAATGGCTGCCATTATGTCTTTCATTCTCTTCAACATAGCTCTCCATAACTTCATGTATGTTGAAATTAAACAATACAAAACAGACTACAATTACTTTGAACAAAGAATAATAACATTACTGGATTTCACAGCATGATGATACAGAATCAGCAATGCATTCCATAATGTCTTTTTTTCTTCAAAGTAGCTGTTCATTTCATTGTGCATTATATAATCGATTCTCATAAACTGTTTAGGAGTTCTATGCATGTATGAGTTTCTACATGTATACCTATCCTTTCTGCACTAGAGGGAAAAGTGAAACAAAACAAAACAAATTCCTAGAAAAACATGAAACAAAAAAGACAAATAAATAACAGTAGCAAAGAGCCCAAAACACTGACAGTGTAGGCCTTCATAACAAGGTGATAGAAGCATAACAAGGGTTGTTATTTTATGTAATGATCTTCAAGAGTTCCTCAGATCACCAGGCACTAATATGCACAACTGTTCCAATCTTATGAATGTTAACTATTTTGTTCCAAGAACTTATAGAATTTGTAGCACAATCATCTTAGCTATCCTAAGTGTGTTTGTATAATTTTAGATGTTTTTCTTTTCCCTTCCTTTTTCCTTTTCCTCCTTTTCCCTCAGATATTATTTTTTTCCCTTTAAACAAATTCTTATTCTTTCACTGAATTTATTGAGGATTATGTATCTTATATACAATTACCATTTCCTACACTAGGGAGACTATACAGTATTTACACATGTGAGTTTGATTTATTTCACTTATGATTATGGTCTCAAGTTGCATCTATTTACCTATAAAAGCCTCAATGTGATCCTTCTTTATAGCTGAGTAGTACTCCATTGTATAAAAATACCACATCTTTTTTATCCATTACTCAGTTAATGGGCATTTAGGTTGTTTCCAAGATCTGGTTATTACAAATTGTGCTGCTATAAACATGGGTACGCAAATATCACTGTGATACGATGTTTTCAGTTCTTCTGAGAATATGCCCAGAAGTGGAATAGCTGGGTCAAATGGGACTTCCAATCCCAAGTTTTTGAGGAAGCTCCAGACTCACATCCACAGTGGTTGCATCAGTCTGCACTCCCATCAACAGTGCAGAAGAGTTCCTTTTTCCCTGCAGCCTCTCCAGTATTTGTTGTTGGTAGTTTTTTTTTTTATCCTGACCATTCTTTCTGGGGTGAGATGGAATCTCAGTGTGGTTTTAATTTGCATTTCTCTAATGAGCAACGATGCTGAACATTTTTTATGTATTTATTTGCCATTTGTATTTCTTCATCTGAGAACTGTGTATTCACCTCAGATGCCCATTTTTGGAATGGGTCTTTGAATTTCAGAGGTCTGATTTTTAAAAAATTCTTTATATGTTCTAGACAGAACTCCTTTGTTTGAGGAGCCATTGACCAAGATTTTTCCTAATTTGTGGGCTTTCTTTTCGCTATACTGGAGATTTCTTTCGACATGCAAAAATCTCTTTAATAAGATGTGATCCCAGCTACTGATTCTGTGAAGTATTTCCTGTTTAGATTAATTCTTGTTCATGAATTCTATACCTACCCCTATGTCTTTAAACAGATTTAGTGTTTCCATTTTAATATTTAGATCTTTGATCCATTTATACTTTAGCTTAGTACATGATGATAGGCTTGGGTCTAGTTTTAGTTTTTGACTTATGGAGAGCCAATTTTTCCAGCATCATTTATTTAAGAGACTATCTTTCTTCCAGTGGACATATTTGGCCCTTTTATCAAATATAAAGTGGCTGGGTGTGTTTGTAGTTGTAGTTGTATCTTGCAAACTATTCTACTGATCTTTAGGTCTCTTTTTATTCCAGTACCATGTTGATTTTATTACAGTAGCTTTGTAGTATCATTTCAAGTCAGGTATCATGAAACCTGCTGCCTTGTCTTTGTTGCTTAGAATTGCCATTTCTATTGTAGATCTCTTCTGGTTCCAGATGAAATTCAGGAATAATTTCTTTAGATCTGTGAGGTATACTAGTGGTATTTTGATTGAGATTGCATTAAATCTGTATAACATTTTTGGGAGAATAGCCATTTTCCTAATATTTGTTCTTCCTAACCATGAACAAGGGATGTCTTTCCATTTTCTGAGGTCCTCTTTGATTTCTTTTTTCAGGGTGTTATAATTTTCCCTGAATAGATCTTTTACTCCTTTTGTTAGATTGATTCCTAAGCCTTTCACATTTTTGGATTCTATTTTGAAGGCTGTGGCTTCTCTTATTTCTCTCTCAGTGATTTTTTTTGTTAGTGTATAGGAATGTTATTGATTTTTGAGTGTTGACTTTGGATCCAGCTACATTATTGAATTTATTTATTATACCTAGTATTCTTTCAATGGAGTTTTGGGGGTCTTCTATGTAGAGTATCATGTTATCTGCAAATAATGGTAATTTAACTTCTTTTTCTATCTTTACTCCTTTTTTTCCCTGTCTTGTCTAATTGCTCTGGCTAGTATTTCCAGTACTATATTGAATAGGAGTGGTGAGAATGGAATCCTTATCTTGTGCCTGATTTTAAGGTAAAGGCTTTCAGTTTTTGGCCATTTAATATGTTGCTGGCTGTTGGTTTGTCATAGATGGCTCTTATCATATTGATATAAAGACCATCTATTCCAATTTTCTGTAGGATTCTTATCATGAGTAAGTGTTGGACCTTATCCAAAGCTTTTTCTGCATCTATAGAGATGATCATATGGTTCTTCCTTTTGGCTCTATTTATATGGTGGATTACATTTATTGATTTATGTATGTTGAACCATCCCTGCATTCCTGTGATGAATCCCACTTGGTTATGGTGTATAATCTTCTTGATGATTTGCTGCATCCTGTTTGCCAATATTTTGTTGAGGATTTTTGCATCTATGTTCATTAGGGAGATTGGCCTGTAGTTCTTTTTTTGTTGGGTCTTCCTCAGGTTTTAGTATTAGAGTAATATTTGCTTCCAGGAATGAGTTAGGGAGAATTACTTCCCTTTCAATTTCGTTGAAGAGTTTGAGTAGTGTCGGCATTAAGTCTTCTTTGAATTTTTTGTAGAATTCCACGGTGAATCCATCTGGACCTGAGCTTTTCTTTGTTGTTAAGGATTTAATTACATTTTCAATTTCACTAATTGAAATTGGGTTATTCAGAAGTTGTACATCTTCTTGACACAGCTTTGGTAATTCGTATGTTTCTAGGAATCTGTCTATTTCTTCTGTGTTATCAAGCCTATGAGAATAGAGCTTTTTGAAATAGGTATTGATGATCTTGTCTATTTCCACATGGTCTGTAGTGATCTCACTGTTTTTACTACTTATTGCATGAATTTGAGTTTTTTCTTTCCTTTTTAAAATAAGGTTGGGTAGGGGCTTATCTATTTTATTTATTCTTGCAAAGAACCAACTCTTTGATTCATTGAATCTTTGTATTGTTTTCTTAGTCTCTATTGCATTGATTTCTGCTTTGATCTTTATAATTTCCACCCTTCTTTTGGCTTTGGGCTTGGCTTGCTCTTCTTTTTCTAGCTGTTTGAGGTGTAGCATCAGGTTGTTTATTTGTGTTCATTCTGTTTTCCTGATGTGGGTATTCACCACAATAAATTTTCCTCTGAGGACTGCTTTTATTGCATCCCACATGTTCTGGTAAGTTTATTTGTATTTTTGTTTGCTTATGGATATTGTTAATTTCTTCTTTAATTTTCTTTGTGACCCACTGATTTCTCAGGAGTGTATCATTCAATTTCCATGTGTTTGGGGATTTTGCAGTTTCTCTTGTCATTAATTTCTGGTGCTATGATCCGATATCATGCATGGGATAATTTCAATTCTTTTACATTTACTTAAATATGTTCTGTGGGCTAGTATATGGTCTGTTTTAGAGAATGTTCCATGTGTTGCTGATAAGAATGTATATTCTGATGTTGTTGGTTGGAAAACTCCATATATGTCCACCAAGTGCATTTGCTCACAGGTGTGATTCAGTTCTGTTATTTCTTTGCTAATTTTCTGTCTAGTTGATCTGTCACTTTGTGTTAATGGCATGTTAATTCTCCTGTTATAATTGTGTTATTGCTTTTTTGATTTTTCATTTCTGTTAATGTTTATTTTGTATAGCTGGTTGCTCCCAAATTTGGTGCATATATATTTACGATTGTTGTCTCTTGCTCTTGAAGATTTCCCCTAACTAGTAGGTAGTGACTTTATCTCTTTGGATCATTGTTGGTTTGAAGTTCATATTGTCTGCAAGCAGAATAACTACTCCTGCTTTTTTAGGGGGGTCCTGTTGCATGAAGTAATGTTTTCCATCATTTGACTTTCAATCTAAGAGTATCCTTTTGGGTTAGATGGGTTTCTTGTAGACAGCATATGGTTGGATGTTGTTTCTTGATCCATTCTGCCAGTCTGTTTCTTTTAATTGGTGAGTTGAGGCCATTTACATTAATGGTCATAACTGATATGTGTTAGTTTATTTTTGACATGCTATCTTTCTGCTGTTGCTTCTTTACCTTTCCTTCTGTTTGTCTGCCTTGCTTAGTGTTTTTTTCCTATGTCTATCTAGAATGTCTTTCAGTATTTTTTGCAGGGTTGGTTTGATGGTTATGAAGTTCTTCGGCTGTTCTTTGTCATACAAGTATCTTATTTCTCCATCCATTTTGAAGGACACTTTTGCAGGGTACATCAATATGGGTTGGAAGTTGTTGTCATTTAGGATCTGAAGTACTTCACTCCATGCTCTTTTTGACTTCATTGTTTGCATTGAGAAGTCTGCTGAAATTCTGATAGGCTATCCTTTAAAGGTGATCTATCTCTTCTCTCTAGCAGCTTTTAATATTGTGTTCTTATTTGGATTTGGGATGTTGATTAATATATGTCTGGGTGTAGTTTTATTTTGGTTAGGGCTATTTAGATTTCTATATACTTCACTGATCTGTATGTCTGTTTCCAGTCTCATGTTTGAGAAATTTTCAGCTATTCCTTCTGTAAATAGCCTCTTGATATCATTTGCATTGTCACCTTCCTTTTTGTTTATACCTGTCAATCTTATGTTGTTTTTCTTTGCATTATCTTGCAGCTGTTGAACTGTTATTTCCTGATTCCTTGTTATTTTGAAAAGGTATTTCCTTTCCTATTCACTAGCTACAATCTTGTCTTTGAGGTCTGAAATTCTATCTTCATTTTCATTGAGACAGTTTTGCCAACTTTTGATGGCATTTTTGATTTCCTGTATATCTCTTTGAATCTACTTTATGCATTCTGTTTGTTTCTTATAGTTTTCATTCCAGGATTCTATGTGTTTGCTTTGTTCCTCTAAGTTTTTAACTATGTCTTCTTTAGTTGTGTTCAACATTTCTTTCATTACATTTATCATTCTTCTTTTACCTGGGAGATTATTTCTGATCTGAGTTCTTTTATAGCTTTCCAGAGCTTTTTCTTTACTTCAGCTATTATCATTTCAGGAGTTTCAGGTGTATGGCTTACATTTTCTTCTATGTCCAAGTCCCCTAGGTTTGCTTGGGATGAGTTGGAGTGTTGAGATTTCATTTTTCTCTTTTGTTTTGTCATTTTCCTATATTTCTGGGTTTAAAGTGATGTTGTAAAGCTTCTCTGTGTGCTGGGAATCTCTCTGTGCACTTTCTGCTCCCAGGACAGAATGCAGGCACCTGTTAGCCCCTTGGAGTTCACTGGGCATGTCCCAGTTAGGCCCATGCAGACCTCCAGTCTTGGCAGGTTCTTATCATCTGGGAGAATTGTCCCAAAGCCTCCCCCCAAATGCTGGAAATCTCATCATGCACATTCAGCTTGTGGGGTGGGATGCAGGCACCTGCTAACTGCCTACAGTCTAATTTAAAGAACTTCTCATACATAGTTAAGAAAAATATCTAGTTTGATGTTGTTGGATGGAACACTCTATAAATGTTTATAAGTTCATTTGTTCACAGGTTTGGATTAGTTCTCTTATTTCTTTGCTCTTTTCTTGTCTAGTTGATCTATCACTTTGTGACAATGGAGTACTGATATCTCTTGTTATAATGGTGTTATTGCTTGTTTGGCTTTTCATGTCAATTCATATTTGTCGTATATATTTAGATCCTTCTGTGTCTGTTGCATATGTATTTTTTTATCTCTTCTTCTTGAATTTTTCCACTAACACATATGTTACCACATTCCTTATCTCTTTTAATCATTCTTGGTTTGAATTCACATTATCTGCAAATAGATTAACTTCCCCTGCATTCCTGTTGCATAAAGTATTGTTTTCCACCATTTGACTTTTAGCTGATGAATTTCTTTTTGTGTTAAGTGTGTTTATTGTGTATAACATACTGTTGGATCTTGTTTCTTAATGCATTCTGCCAGTCTTGAGGCCATTTACATTGATGGTTATAACTGACATGCATTGATTTGTCTTTGTCATGTTATTTTTATGTTGTTGGTTTCCTATTTTTTCCCTCTGTGTAATTGCTTACCGTGCTTGCTTTGCTGCCTCTGTTGTTGTTCTTTGAATTTTGGTCTTTTCTGTCTCTAGAATGTGTTTCAGTACTTTTTGTAATTTTACTTTGGTGGTTATAAATTTCTTCAGCTGTTCTTTGTCATGGAAGTATCTTACTTCTTCATTACAGTCTCTGTAGATTTAGTTTGGTGGTCATGAATTTCTTAAGTTGTTCTTAGTTGTAGTAGTATTTTATTTATCCATTAACTTTGAAAGATAGTTTTTTAAGGTACATAACTCTGGGTTGAAAGTTGTTTTCTTTCAAGACCTGAAATACTTCATTCCAAGCTCTTCTTGACTTGAAAGTTTGTACTGAGAAGTGTGCCATGATTCTGAGCTTTCCTTTGTAGGTAATCTGTTTCTTTTCTCTGTCAGGTTTTAGTATTCTGTTCTTGTGTGGAATTTCTGGTGTCCCAATTATTGTATGTTTGGGTGAAGATTTATTTTGATTATGGTTAAATGGGGTTCTATATGCCTCACTTATCAGTATATCAGATTCTTTTCCCATGTTTGGAAAGTTTTCAGGTTTTTTTGTACATAGTCTTCTTATGTAATTTGTGCAGACCTCTGCTTTTTCATTGACACCTATTAGTATTCTATTATTTCTCTTTGCATCATCTAGCAACTGTAGGATTGTTGTTTCCTGGTTCCTTGTTATTTTTAAGTGATCTTTTCTTTCACGATCTCATGATCGTTCACGATCATGAGATTTCATCTTGTCTTTAATGTCTGAGAGTCTGAGTGGTTTTGTCATCTGCTCCCTCCATTGATGGGACTCAGGGGTCAGATACCAGCAGAAAAGCTGGAGACATAGTAGAACTCTGACTAGCGTGCACACAATGAATAGGCAGGGCTAGTGGTACAGAAAAATTGGAAGCAGTGGTAATGATGTGAGTCAGCAGGTGAAGTGTGGAAACTGACCAGTGACTGTAGCCAGTGTAGACCAATAGAAGAAGCAGCCAGCCCTGCTCCTGCATGCATGCAGGCTGCCTGTTGCCAGCAAGGTTCAAGAGAAGATGCAGCCAATCCTGTCCCTGTGCACCCGCTGACTGTGGACAATAGCCACCATGGACCAGGAGAAAGAGTGGCCAGCCCCATTCCCAAATGCATGTTGGCCATAATCAGGACCCTCCTGTGGGTAACTAGCATATACTGGGAGAAGAAGTAGCCAACACCACCCTCATGAACACAAGACACCATTTGGGAACTATAGCCAGTGAACCCTGGGAGATCCCACCAGCAACACTTTGGAGAAAATGTATGTGTCTAGAGAAGACTGCCCCATGCACCACTGCTTCCTCAACAACCTAGATTTGGAAAGGTCCAGTTTATTGACCCATTGCCTTACAGCACAGATGGGTAGCCAATGCACAAAGCACCTGGGACTCCCAAACCAGCTCACCCAGTGGAAACCAGGGAAATGTCAGTGCAAAGGCAATCTCTGGCCTCCAGCTCATACAGAACAAGAACAGGAGACATGGACATGGAAGACATTGGAAACCACACAAATGAAATTTCTCGGATGATGGAAACTGAATTAAAGAAACTATTTCATGAGACTGTAAAAGAGATCAAATCAGAAATAATACCTCAGGTAAAAAAAGAAATGACAAACATAAAAGGGTTGCTGAGCATATCTAAAGAAGGCATGGAGGGCATGGGAAAATGAGGCAAACCTTGAATGAGCCATATGGGAAGAACTGGAAAGCATGAAACAGATTCAAAGAGGTATCAAGGAAATTAAAAACTATAATTAAAGCTGTTGAAATCATTTGAAAGAAGCTGAAGAGACTTTCAGAGCTTGATGGCATGATTTTGGCTAGTGTTGTGAAAGGAAATATCTCTCAATAATAACAAAGAACCAGGAAATAATCATTCAATGGCTGCATGACAATGCAATGAAAAATAATTTAAGAATAGCAGATGCCAACAAAAAAAATCAAGGGTCAACAGAAATGACATAAAAAGTCTACTTATAGAAGCAATAGCAGAAAATGTCCCAAGCATGGGAAAAGAACATGACATACAGATAACTGAGGCCTACAGGACTCCAGCTAGCCATAACCAAAATAGTCTGTACCCAGACTTGTAATAATCAAGATGACCAGAAATTTAGCACAATAACAGATTATTAAAATCTGTTAGAGAAAACAAACAGATCACTTATAAAGGAAAACCATCACAATCACCACAGACTGCTTAACCAAATCATGAAGTCAAGAAGAACTTGGAGTGAAGCATTTCAAGTCCTGAAAGAAAACATTTTCCAAACCAGATTGATGTACCCTGCAGAACTATCTTCCAAAATTAATGGAGAAACAAGATACTTTCCATGACAAAGAACATATGGGAGGAATTCATGACCACCAAACCAACCCTACAAAAATTACTGAAAGCATTCTAGATTGAGATAAAAATGACCATGGTTCCTGCAACAGTGGCAGAAGGGGATCACTGAGCAGTGCAGACAGTTGAATGGAGGGGAAAAGTAGGCAGCCAATGGCAGGAAAATAGCATTGCAGAGACAAGACAGTGCGTGTTGGCAATAGTTATTAATGTAGATGGCCTCAATTCACCGATGGAAAGAAACACAGGCAGAGTGGATCAGGAGACAGGATCCATCAATATGCTTTATACAAGAAACACATTTAACTCTAAAGAAAATTCATAGACTGAAAGTCTAGAGAGAAAACAATGTTCTATGTGACAGGGAACCAGAACAAAGTAGGCATAACTTGCACATCAACAATGCTCTATGTGACAGGGAACCAGAACAAAGTAGGCATAACTTGCACATCAACAGCAAAATTGGTAAGAAAATATGGTGTTTTTATGCATGGAAAGGTACTCAGCTTTAAATAAAGATGCCCTTGAGGCTCTTATAGGTAAATGGATAGATCTTGAGATCATGCTTATGGGTGAAATTAATTCAGAGTCTCATGGGTGAACATCATGTTGTCTCCCTAGTCTAAAATACTAAAGGAGTTAGTGGGATCCAAAATGCCCAATACATATTATGAACATGAAAGGGGAGGGAATGTCTAAAATGGGAAGGCAGTGGCTACTGTTAATCTATTATCATGTTATGAAATGCTGTGTTGCTTTCATTGTTCTGTTTAGTTTGGTTTTATTGCTTTGTTTGTGTGATTTTATTATTTTTAATGGCATGAGCAGGAATTTCAAAGATATATTATGGTAGCCATTATTGACTTCCTATTATGTTGTTTCAAAGTCCTGTATTGCTTTCATTGTTTTGTTTTGATTGATTTTATTCTTTTTTTTATTATATCTAATGGGATTGGCAGCTAGTTCAAAGATAACAAGAGGCATTTTGGTAACCACTGTGGTTTTCCTATTATTTTATTTTGAAGTCCTGTATTGCTTTCATTGTTTTATTTTTATTGGCTTTATTCTGTTCTGTTTTGTTTGATTTTACTATGTCTGATAGTATGGGCATTTATTTTGAAGATAACAAGAAGCATTATGGTAGCCATTATTGATTTCTTTTTCATCTTGTTTTGAAGTCCTGTAGCACAATCACTGTTTTGTTTTCATTGACTCTATTCCATTTTATTTTGCTTAGTTTTATTTTCTTCAAATTAAAAAAAATTTAAAAAATAAAAAAGAGTTATCATAGTTGTTAATCACATTTTTAAAATTTTAAAAATGAAAAAAAGTATAGATGTTAATACAGAATTTCAAAACAAAATAATAGGAGACTAACTGGTTAACATGGTGGGTATTGTTGTCTTCAAAGTAGTTTTCTGATTACAAGATACAGATGTAAAAAATGTCAAACAATTAAACAGTGAAAGCATAAACTGTTTTTTTTCTGATGATCTAACAGAGGTCAGTAGTATAGTCAATCACATTTTGTAAATGGTAGAAAAATCTACCATTGCAACATTATAAAATCTGTAATTTCTCAAGTGAAAGCATAAAATGAAAGATGTGCAATGGCTTAAATTATGGATGGTTTAAAAATGTAAGATGGTCTTTAATTGGAGTTGTGCTCTTTGATAGGTAGGAGAAGAAAGATGATTCCAGGCTTAATGGAGATGTTTCCATCAACAAGAAATAGTTCAAACACAAAGGACCACATGAAATAAGAGAACAAAGTTGAGGTGACAATCTTCAGTTTACAAAGCTGTTATGTGAACAGAAAGCCACACATGTTCTCTACAATTTTAAAAAGCTTTCTCTCCCAATCTTTATTTTTATAAACAGCACTTTAAGCAAAACATTACTGAGGAGGGAACCAACTCTAAAGATTTTCATCTGTCTATATTTTCTTGAACAGAACACTAGAATCTCTTTGTCTGGTATTTTCTATTGTGTTTTTTTTTTTTTTTTTTTTGGTACCGGGGATCGAACTCATGACCTCGCGCTTGCCACGCAGGCACTTAAGCCACTCAGCTAAATCCCCGGCCCTGTCTGGTATTTTCTATCTTGCAGAATAATGATACTGATGATAAAACTGATTAATCCAAGTCATAATGTTAAATAAAGGAAATCAAATCCAAGGCCTTGTGTATGTTATGTAAACACTTTACCTTCCACCATTATTTTCTTCATGGTTTATTACTTGAAGATTAACAGATATTTTTGCACATGTAATTATAATTACTGGGGATATAGAATGGTAGAGATGTTACTTTCTGTTCCAGAAAGTTTTTTTAAAAATTTTTTAAAAATTTCATTTTAAAGAGAATAAAACAAAAGAGGACAGAAAAAGCAGATCAGAATAGAACAACATAAGCAACACAGCACTTTATAACAAGACAACCAGACATTAACAGTAGCTACCATAATGTCTCTTTCTTTGCAATAGTTGAGCATGGCTTCAAATACAATAATATCAAACATAACAAAATAGTATAAAACCATTCAAAAGAATGAAAGAATTACAGGGTATTCTGAACCGAACAACAGAAAATGATCAATGGCTACTATAATATCTAATTTTGCATAAAAAATTTGTTTATACTATCACATATATTAAAATCCAATAAGACACAACATGATAGAACTGATGATAATAGAAGAATAAAAGCATGGTAGTACTTCAAAGCAAGATGATATTAAATCAGCAATGGCTGCCATAATGCTTTGTTTTCTTCAAAACAGCTTTTCATACCATCACACATACTAAAGTCAAACAAAACAGAATAAAACCATTCCACCTGATGAATGAAAACATTAAAAGGCTTCAAAGCTATGGTAATGGGGAATCATGATTACCATAAAATCCTATGTACTCTTACCATTTCTCACACTAGCGAGAGTATACTGTATTTATACATGTGAGTTTAGTTTATTTTGCTTATGAGTATTGTCTCAAGTTGTGTCCATTTATTTATAAATATCTCAATGTGATCATTCTTTACAGCTAAGTAGTACTCCATTATATAAAAATACCACAACTTTTTAAATCCATTCTTCAGTTGATGGGCACTTAGGTTGTTTCCAAGATCTGGCTATTACACATTGTGCTGCTATAAACATGGGTGCACATATATCATTGTGGTATGATGTTTTCAGTTCTTCGGGAGAATATGCCTAGAAGTGGAATAGCTGGGTCAAATGGGACTTCCAATCCCAGGTTTTTAAGGAATCTCCAGACTGACCTCCACAGTGGTTGCACCAGTCTACACTCCCACCAATAGTGCAGAAGAGTTCCTTTTTCCCTGCAGCCTCTCCAGCATTTGTTGTTGGTAGTTTTTTTATCCTGACGATTCCTTCTGGAGTGAGATGGAATCTCAGTGTGGTTTTAATTTGCATTTATCTAATGACTAATGATGCTGAACATTATTTATGTATTTATTTGCCATTTGTATTTCTTCATCTGAGAACTGTGTATTCATCTCAGATGCCCATTTTTGGATTGGGTCTTTGAATTTTGAAGGTCTGATTTTTAAAAATTCTTTGTAAGTTCTAGACAGAAGTCCTTTGTCTGAGGGACAGTTCACTAAAATTTTTTTCCCAGTTTGTGGGTTTGCTTTTCACAATGCTGGAGATCTCCCTCGACGTGCAGGAACTCTTTAATAAGAATTGATTCCAGTTATTGATTTTGGGAAGTATTTCCCGTGCAGTTTGATGCTTGTTCATGAATTCTCTACCTACCCCTATGTCTTCAAGATTTCTACCTACTTTGTCTTCCAGCATATTGATTGTTTCTGTTTTAATATTTAGATCTTTGATCCATTTAGATTTTAGTTTAGTACATGGTGATAGGCATGGGTCTAGTTTTAGTCTTCTGCATATGGATAACCAATTTTTCCAGCACCATTTGTTAAAGAGACTGTCATTCTTCCAGTGAGCATGTTTGGCCCCTTTATCAAAGATAAGGTGGTTGAGTGAGTTTGTGGTTGTGGTTGTATCTTCCAATCTATTCAACTGAGCTTCAGGTCTGTTTTTATTCCAGTACCATGTTGATTTTATTACAGTAGCTTTGTAGTATAATTTCAAATCAGGGATTGTGATGCCTCCTGCCTTGCCTTTGCTGCTTAGAATTGCCTTTGCTATTCTAGGTCTCTTCTGGTTCCAGATGAATTTTAGGAGTGATTTCTCTAGATCTATGAGGTATGTTCATGGTATTTTGATTGAGATTTCATTGAATCTGTATGGTAATTTTGGGAGAATGGCCATTTTCACAATATTTATTCTCCCTAACCATGAAAAAGGGATGTCTTTCCATTTTCTGAGGTCCTCTTCAATTTCTTTTTCAGGGTGTTATAATTTTCCCTGTATAGCTCTTTTACTTCTTTTGTGAGATTAATTATTTTTTAAAATATTTAAAAAATTTTATTTAAAGAGAAAAAACAAAGAAAACAACCAAAGAATACAGAAAAAGGGTAGCAACAATACAGAATTTGAAAGGCAAAAAATAAAAGAACAACAACAAAACAAAAACAAAACCACTAAGAAATCTGCCACTTGATAAGTTACATACTGTAAATAGTTGTTCAAGTTACAAAATTAAAGCATAACAAAAAGAGTAATGTGGTCATCTATCTTACACACTGAAACATACATGCAGTTACATGCTTTAGAGCACTTTCTTTTCCTCTCTCTCTCTCTCTCTCTCTATATATATATATATATATATAAAATATATATTTTTATATATATATAATATATATGTATTTTTTTAAAAATTTTATTTTAAGGGAGGTAAAATTAAACACAACAAAACAGAACAGAACAGGACATAAGAAAGGATAAATTTCAAAGCTAGACAACCCGAGAGCTTTACTATCTGTCATATTGTCTCACATTCTCTTCCAAATGATTGTCCATATCTTTGCATATGGGGAGCTCATACTAAATAACATATCAATCTTTTCACAAGATGTGTAGTTCACTGGCTCCCACTTGCTAAGGGGGGGAGGGACATGGGACAGGGGACAGGACGACATGAGATGTTCGATTCTCATCTCAAGCCTCACATCCACACCCCAGAGAGGGGAAGAGCTCTTTGATCTCCCAGCATTCTGAGTCAACCACACAGTGCAGGTCCCAACTCACCTGGGTCTTTCTCTTTCAGGCCGCCGAAAGTCTGCCACACTCTCAGCTGCCTCCCAGAGAGGGAAGGAGCTCCTTGTTCTCCCGGCACCCCTAGTCAACAGCATGGTGCAGGTCCCAATGCACCTGGGTCTCTCTCCTTCAGGCCACCAAAAGTCTGCTGCACTCTCAGCCATCCCCCAGAGAGAGGAGGAGCTCCTTGTTCTCCTGGAACCCCGAGTCAACCACACGGTGCAGGTCCCGATGCACCAGGGTCTCTCTCCTTCAGGATGCCGAAAGTCTGCCACTGTCAGCCACCCCCCAGAGAGGGGAGGAGCTCTGTGTTCTCCCAGTAACCCGAGTCAACCACACGGTGCAGGTTCCAATGCACCAGGGTCCCTCCCTTGCAGGTTCCCCAAAGTCCGCCATACTCACGCTATTTCTTTCTGATGAATTGACCACTCCATTTCCAAAGTTCTGAAATGGCCATCAGACCACAGAAAGATTTCTCTTTAGGCTCCTGTTTGAAACCAGCAGCTACAGCAATCTGCTGGCCTTGCTTCAGGGCCAAGAGATTAATTCTTAAGACTTTCATTTATTTGGATGCTAGTGTGAAGAGTGTGGCTTCTCTTATTTCTCTCACAGTGCTTCTGTTTTTGGTGTATAGGAATGCTATTGATTTTTGAGTATTGACTTTGTATCTGGCTACATTGCTGAATTTATTTATTACATCTAGGAGTCTTTCAATGGAGTTTTGGGGGTCTTCTATGTAAAGTATCATGTCATCTGCTAATAATGATAATTTTTCTTCTTTTCCTATCTTTACTCCTTTATTTCTCTCTGTTCTCTAATTGCTCTGGCTAGTATTTCCAGTACTAAGTTGAATAGGAGTGGTGATAAGGGACATCCTTGTCTTGTGCCTGATTTTAAGGTAAAGGCTTTCAGTTTTTTGCCATTTAATGTGATGCTGGCTGTTAGTTTGTCATAGATGGCCTTTATCATATTGAGGTAAAGACCATCTATGCCAATTCTCTGTAAGGTTCTTATCATGAATGAGTGTTGGACCTTATCCAAAGCTTTTTCTGCATCTATAGAGATGATCATATGGTTCTTCCTTTTGGCTCTATTGATATGGTGGATTACATTTATTGATTTATGTATGTTGAACCATCCCTGCATTCCTGGGATGAATCTCACTTGGTCATGGTGTATAATCTTCTTGATGATTTGCTGCATCCTATTTGCCAATATTTTATTGAGAATTTTTGCATCTATGTTCATTAGGGAGATTGGCCTATAGTTCCATTTTTTAGTTGGGTCTTTCTCAGGTTTTGGTACTAGAGTAATATTTGCTTCCAGGAATGACTTAGGAAGAATTGCTTCTCATTCAATTTCATTGAAGAGTTTGAGGACTGTTGGCATTAAGTCTTCTTTGTATTTCTTGTAGAATTCTGCAGTGAGTCTGTTTGGACCTGGGTTCTTCTTTGTTGGCAAGGACTTAATTACATTTTCAATTTCATTAATGGAAATTGGGTTATTCAGCAGTTTTACATCTTCCTGACCCAGCTTTGGTAGTTCATATGTTTCTAGGAATCTGTCCATTTCTTCTGTGTTATCAAACCTATGAGAGTAGAGTTTTTCAAAATAGGTGTTGATGATCTTCTGTATTTCCACAGAGTCTGTAGTAATTTCAGCTTTTTCATTCCTTATTGCATGAATTTGAGTTATTTCTTTCCCTTTTTTTTGTACCAGAGATCCAACTAATGACCTTGTGCCTGCCAGGCATGCACTTTGCCACTGAGCTAAATCCCCCTTTATTTCCTTTTAAAAATAAGGTTGGCTAGGGGCTTATCAATTTTATTTATTCTCACAAAGAACCAACTCTTTGATTCTTTGTATTGTTTTCTTAGTCTCTATTGCATTGATTTCTGCTCTGACCTTTATAATTTCCTCCCTTCTTTTAGCTTTGGGCTTGGCTTGCTCTTCTTTTTCTAGATGTTTGAGGTGTAGCATCAGGTTGTTTATTGGTGTTCCTTCTGTTTTCCTGATGTGGGTATTCACCGCAATAAATTTTCCTCTGAGGAGTGCTTTAATTGCATCCCACAAAATCTGGTAAGTTGTATTTGTATTTTTGTTTGTTTGTAGATATTATTTATTGTCTTCTTTAATTTCCTCTGTGACCCAGTGATTGCTCAAGAGTGTATTATTCAGTTTCCGTGTGTTTTGGGGGTTTTTGCAGTTTATTTTATCATTAGTTTCTAGTTTCATGGTGCTATGATCCGACAACATGCATGGGATAATTTCAATTCTTTTGCATTTAGTTAAATATGTTCTGTGGACTAGTTTATGGTCTATTTTAGGGAATGTTCTATGTATTTCTGATAAGAATGTATATTCTGATTTTGTTGGGTAGAACACTCTGTATACATCTATTAAGTCCATTTGTTCACAGGTGTGGTTCAGTTCTGTTATTTCTTTGCTGATTTTATATGTAGTTGATCTGTCCCTTTGTGTCAATGGCATGTTAAAATCTCTGGTTATAATTGTGTTATTGCTTATTTGAGTTTTCATTTCTGTTAATACTTGCTTTGTATGGCTGGGTACTCTGGAATGTGGTGCATATATATTTAAGATTGTTATTTCTTCCTCTTGAAGTTTTCCCTTAACTAGTATGTAGTGGCTTTCTTTATGTCTTCAGATAATTGTTGGTTTGAAGTTCACATTGTCTGCAAACAGAATAGCTACCCCTGCTTTTTTTGGGTTTCCTATTGCATGAAGTATTGTTTTCCATCCTTTGACTTTCAGTGTATGGGTTTCCTTTTGGGTTAGATGGGTTTCTTGTAGACAGCCTATGATTGGATGTTGTTTTTTGATCCATTTTGTCAGTGTGTTTCTTTTGATTGAATTGAAGCCATTTACATTAATGGTTGTAACTATTATATATTGGTTTATTGTTGACATGCTATCTTTCTGCTGTTATATCTTTACCTTTCCATTCTGTTTAATTGTCTGCCTTGCTTAGTGGTTTTTTCCTATGTGTATCTAGAATGTCTTTCAGTATTCTTTGTACAGTTGGTTTGGAAATCATGAAGTTCTTCAGCTGTTCTTTGTCATACAAGTATCTTATTTCTCCATCCATTTTGAAGGACACTTTTGCAGAGTACATCAAGCTGAGTTGGAAGTTGTTTTTCTTTAGGATCTGAAATACTTTATTCCATGTTCTTCTTGACTTCATTTTTTTGTGTTGAGAAATCTGCTGTTATTCCGATAGCTTTTCCTTTATAGGTGATCTGTCTTTTCTCTCTAACTGCTTTTAGTATTCTGATCTTATGTTGGATTTCTGGGATGGTGATTATTATATGTCTGGGTGTAGTTTTATTTTGGTTATGGCTATTTGGAGTTCTATATGCTTCACTGATCTGTGTGTCAGTTTACATTCTCAGGTTTGGGAAATTTTCAGCTATTCCTTCTGTAAATAGCCTCTTAATATCATTTTGGCTGTCCCCTTCTTTTTCATTTATCCCTATTAATCTTATGTTATTTTTTTTGCATCATCTTGTAGCTGTTGAATTGTTATTTCCTGATTCTTTGTTATTTTTAAAAGATCTTTCCTTTCCTGTTCACTAGCTGCAATCTTATCTTCGAGGTCTGAAATTGTATCTTCACTTTCGTTGAGGTGGTTTTGGCAATTTGCAATAGAATTTTTGATTTCCTTTATATCTCTTTCAATCTGCTTCATGCATTCTGTTTGTTTCTTATAGTGTTCATTCAGAGATTCTGTTTGCTTTGTTCCTCTAATTTATTAGCTGTGTTGAGTATTTCTTTCACTACTTTTATCATTTCTTCTTTTACCTGGGCAATTATTTCTGATTTGAGTTTCTCCATAGCTTCCCCTTGTTGCTTCTTTATTTCAGTTGATATCATTTCAGGTGTATGGCTTCTTTTTTCATCTATGTACATGGCTCCTAGGCTTTCTTGGGATGAGCTGGAGATTTGAGATTGCCTTTTGGTCTTTCATTTTGTCATTTTCCTATATTTCCTTGCTTTGAGCGGTTTTCCAAAGCTTCTTCTGAGTGTGTTGGGAATTACCTCCTGCACCCTCAGCTTCTGGGACTGAATGAATGTCACTGAGCTTGTCCCAGTCAGATGTATAGGACCTCCTGAGCCCAGTCCAGTGTTTTAGGGAGTTGGGCAGGAACTCAACTGCTGTGAGCACTGGTCTCAAACTTTCCCTGGGCCAGCACCAGTGGGCTGAAAGCCCCCTTGCCCTGTCCTGGCCTACTCGACTAAAACAAGTCCACTGGGCCTGGTGCACTGAGGCCTGTGAAATCCTCTGGGGCCCAGTACAGTGTCCTAGGGACCTGGATAAGAACTCACCCACTGGGAGCACTGGTCTCAAACTCTCCCCAGGCCAGTACCAGAGGGCTGAGAGCCTCCCTGTGTGGTCTTGGCCTCCTGGACTGAAAGAAGGCCACTGGACATGGTGCACTGAGACCTGTGAAACCTCTGGGGCCCAGTCCAGTCTGTTGCAGAAAGTTTAAATGAAAATGGGTAGAGAAGCTACGTAGGCATGGTTGTCTCATAGTTCCCTCAGCTTGGTTTGTAGTCAAGTGAGAAATCTAAAACTGGTATAGCCCGAGTCCCTTGTAGCTAGTTTCCTTTAATTAAACACGGTTATGTAAGATTTGGAAGGTTGGAGTGACAAGTTCCTTTCCTTTTGTGTACAATAATTGAGAATCACCTCAGGTCTTGTGAAAACAGATTTCTGGTTCCTACCCAGTAATTAAGTACATCTGGTGTTGGGTTGAAAAATCTGAGTTTCTATTAAGTTGCCAGGTGATTCTCACCTGAGGACTGTTATTCATTCCCCAGTTCCATGAACATGAGAAGTATTCTTCATGGTTGCAGTAGTGTTTATGGTGTTGGACCTTCCTGATGTGTAGTCCTATCTATTGTGGAGTCACTTTGGGGGATCGCTTAACCTTTCTGTAGTAATTCAAAACTATATGCATACAATTTCATACATTACATCCTTTTCTATCAGAGGGAACTACTTATTTATGTTTCCCATATTAAACCACTCATTGATACACTAGTATACTCCAAACTGGTGTAAATGACAAACAAATGTCCATAAATACTTTAGACCACATCAGGCTGTTTAGTCTAAACCACCAATCCTTGATAGTGTTATAAGTAAGTGTGAGGAGAAGGTCTGTCCCTCTGCAATTGGATCACTAGGTGATGTTTCAGCAATGCATAATCGAGGCTGACCAGTCATGCTGGTTTTCCTGGGGAGAGGGTTTTCCAAGATGTGGATCTTTCAGTGCAAAGGATGGGAGACATTCATGGTAATCTGGCCTGGTCAGCCACTCCAGTGTAATTTTTCTCATTTATCTTGAATATGTTGCACAGAATAAAAAATAAGTTTATGCAGATAATATGGAGAAGATTTGAGAAATTGCTATCAGGAAGCATTTGAAATTGGAAAAGCATAACCAAGTCAATTTTTTTTTTATTTTGGACATGTACTGTGATGGCATTCCTCAAAGGTGGCAATGTGTAAGGGACCAGAGTGTGCATTTGTAGTCACAGAGATGGTGGTTTGATCCAAGTATTGATTGTTACCTGGTGATCAAGTCACCATCTGTGTGCAGTGGAGCCACAACTATGCCTAAATGTGGTGATGTGTAAAGGAAATAAAATAGAATATGACCAGAAGAGAAACATGGCTCTGAAGAAGCATGAGAAACATGTAAGAATTATTTATTATTATTATTGTTATTATCATTATCATTAAGAAAATTGCATGAAAGAACCAGAAAGAAATTTGGGCCAGGGATAATAGAGAAGTAACATATCAGATGAAAAGGAAGAGTTTAGATGAAGGAATCTGGATGACATTAGTACAAAGTATCATTTCTGCATGACTTTTGAATTCACATCTCTTTGCCTTAGGTATTGCCAGTGGCCAAATGTAAGAAATGCAGTGTGTAAGATTTTCTATATTGAAGGTAGTAGAACCACAAATGACTTCCAAATACAATGTGAAAATTTACATTGATTTATAATTATGATTTAAGGTAGATAAAATACATCCTAACTGAGAGAAAGGTCAACTTGAAATAGCTGCAAACAAAATGATGGAAATGAGCGAGTTAAGGGAGAAGAAAAAGTAGATAAATGATAGACCCCAATACATAGAGAAGTTACAATTTCCAATCCACAACTGGGTAAACATGCAGAAAGCACATATCTGGAGTTTCTAAGAACCTACTTTTATGCAGAAAGAAAACAATAACATTCACATCAAAAGAGTTTAGTTTTCAGTGTTCTCTGTAGGGCCATCTTTACTTCCTTATTCCTCAAGCTATAGATCAAGGGGTTGAGCATGGGGATCACTGTGGTGTAGAACACAGAAGCCACACTCTCCTGGGCCAGGGAACTGGCTGTGGAGGGTTTTAAGTACACAAAGGTAGAGGATCCATAGAACAGTCCTACAGCTACAAGATGGGAGCTGCAGGTGCTGAAGGCTTTGGACCTGCCCTCAGTAGAGCTGATGCGGAGGGTACTGGACAGGATGAAGGCATAAGAAACAAGGACAATTAAGCTGGTGAGTATGATGTCAAATCCAGCGAAGAAGAAGATTTCAATCTCTGCATCATAGGTGCTAAAGCAGGAGAGTTTCATGAGAGGGACAATGTCACAGAAGTAGTGACTAATGAAGTGCTCGCAGTAGCTCAATGATAACATGACACCAGTCTCTATTGCAGAGCCAATGAATCCTATGAAATAGACCAGAGTCACCAGAAGAGAGCAGAGAGCATGAGACATGATACTACTATAAAGTAAAGGATGGCAGATGGCCACATATCTGTCATAGGCCATCACAGTGAGCATGTAACACTCGGCAATGACAAAAATAAGAAAGAAGTAGAGCTGAGACATGCACCCCACATAGGAGATGACATTCTTCTGGGACACGAAGCTGACCAGCATTTTAGGGGTGATGACAGAAGAGTAACAGAGGTCCACAAGTGACAGGTTGCTAAGGAAGAAGTACATGGGTGTGTGAAGCTGCCGGTTGAGACATATCAGGGTGATCATGCCCAGGTTGCCCAGCACAGTGACCATGTAGATCCCCAGGAAGAGGAGAAAGAGGGGCACCTGGAGCTCCGGTCTGTTAGTTAATCCTCCAAGAATGAACTCTGACACTGTAGAGTGATTTTCTGCAGCCATTCTGCCTGGGTGGGAGTCCTGTGGGAATAGGAGAAAACCTTGTGAGACAACACCTTGGAGCTGATTAAGCAGGCAGTTTTCCATATTTGAGGCTGCTGAGGCTTTCTGGTCATTGTTGTTGTGTCCTCACCAAACCTAGGCTTTCCACTGAGGTATTGTCCAGCCCTTGAATATTTCAAAAATCTTGGGGAATGGTGTCCAGATCTGGATCTCTTACTACCGTCCTGCTTCTCCAGTATCTTAGTTCCATATTTCTCACCGTATTGCCATAATCCAGCACCATTTATACTACTTTGACCTGGATGCAGAATTTCAGGGCTCACCTCCCAAGTACTGAACCAGGACCTCTGGGTAGCAGTTGGACAGTCTTTGGATAAGCAATTCCTCCTTGGACACTGATTCATATATATGTTGGAGATCTTCTACTGTATCACTCATCAGTAGTGAATTTCATATTACAGTTTGTATTGTGAGAGGTAATTTGCTTCAGCAATAAAAATTTTTTACTAGTACAAAATGTTTTATAAAATAAGGTCTTTTTTCTAGTTAACAATACAGAATTAGCTTAGATTAAAACTAAGCTATTTCTACATGTTCTGTGTATGTGAAGGCATGAATATTTATCTGAAATTGATGGAGTTTCTACTTATTATGGTTAATCACAAGCTGTGCCACTGAGGAACTAATCAATGTCTATGTTGAAACATGAAAAATATGTTAATGTAGCTTTCAAAGTTACATTTCACCTTCCTGTTTCTGAGATCAAGTATCTAACACATCAAAGTTAAAGGAGGGGAAGCTGTTTTGGCTCAAGTGTCAGAGGTTTTCGTCCAAGGTCAGCTGGCTCCAAGGCATAAACTTTTTGGTGGAAAAAGTGACAGAGGAAAGCTGCTAAACTCTTAACCCCTGAAAAGCAGAGTTTAGGTGAAGAACTAAAAAGGAAGGGCTGGGGCCAGATATCATCCCCAAGGTCACATCCTCATGCCCTACCCAGAGACACCAAATGTGTGATTTAATCATCTCCTCTCTTTCAAGACAATGAAATTGCCATTTAAGTTTAACTGCTAACAAAAGACCTCTGGTTAATGGCATACAGCTATGTTTTTAGTATGGGATAATAAAACAGCAAGAAACATTTTGATATAAAGCTTATTCATTCCTCCTACTGAGTCTAGATCTACCATCTTGTCTATCTCTATCGCTGTCTCCTCTACCTGTATCTCTATGCCTATCTCTGGGTCCTTACCACTTTTTTATCTTTAAAGGGCTTCTCTAAGACAAAGAATGTGGAATTTTCAAAATTGCAGCTATAAACATAATTTTAAACACAAACAAGATAAACCATCATACAAATCTTCTTTCATATAACAGTTTCTATTAAAATGTTAGTTGTTATTAAGCATGAACGTATAAGGCAGTGGTTCTCAATGTCTCCTGTATATTATAATGACTAGAAACATTTAGAAAGTATTGATGCCCGAATTCTACTCACAGAAGAATTCATTCAATGATCCTTGGTTTAACCTTGGGGACTGGTACACAGAAAGTGCTCTGTAGCTAATTATAGGTATAATTTTCAGGTTATAATATCAAAGCATGACACTGTACATTCCTAATATCACTGTTCAAATTACAGTCATTTCTCCAGAAAGCATCAACAATCATTGCAGCAGGTGACCTTAGTGTGGACATACTTATTTGTCAGATGTATTTCTTATGTTCATAAACCATCTCTCACTATGTTAACTGTTTCTTGACGTAATTATCAAAATAGGGCAAAACATTATTAGAGCAAAACTTTTATTCTTATTTCATAGGGAGAAAGATGATATGCCAGACCTTATGTCTTGCCCCAATATACAAATTATTGGTAAGTTAGGATGAAATTTACCTCACTTCCTCTCTGACCCTGAGCTTCTTCCTTTGCTGTCTAAAGGTAGCCTTATAAATCTGCATGCTAGCACATCAAGGAATGGTGTGATTATAGCAAGCTTACTCTTAACCTAGTTTTTGCCTTGTAAACACAATAAGAGTAATGCTTGTTTGCTTTTATTCTGCAGTAAACCAAATCTCTAAAAGTTCAGTAAGTTATCAAAAATGCCCTTGGTTGTAGGAGACAGACTAATTCTGAAACTCAAGACTCCTGACTACCTGTTTGTTTTGTTTTCATTAAATTGTACTTTTTAATTGCAGGGGTTTAAATTTTAATTTTATGGTACTGGGAATCAAACTCAGGACCTTGCTCTTGTCGGGCAGGTGCTGTGCTGCTGAACTATATCACTGGCCTGACTTTCTTGTTGTAGATATTTCGTGTATCTCTATATTACTAGTAGTAAAAGTATTTATTATAATTTTCAAGGTAGAAGTGATAATATTTGTAATTTACATGCATTTTTGTCATGGTAAATATTAAGCAAAGAGTAAAAGCCCCACATTTTCCAATTATTTGGAGCGTAACAAAGGCAGCTAACATCTGTATGCATGTATATACATTTATATACATTAATTGAATTTCCACATGTGATTTAAAAGTAAATTTCACTTGATCTCAATAACAACAATAACTGGAATTATTTATATTTTCTCTGAGAGCAAGAAATAGTCTTTAAAACCCTTAAAATTTAGTGTGAGGACAAGAAAATCTGCATTGCATTGTGAATTCTATTGACATCGTACATATGAACCAAAATGTATAATAGGTATTGTGAAATAGGAAAATATTGTTCAAATGGGAAGGTGAACTAGGGAGGGGGGAGGAGGAATGAAAAGAATGGAAAAGAAAGCAATGAGGTAAGAAGGATAAAATGGAAGAAAAGGTTTTATAAATGAGGGGGAAAGGGACCGAGGGTAGAGGAGTGGAAAAAAGAAGAATCCAGATATGTCATGTTGGCTGGGCGTGGTGGTGCTCCCCCCATAATGCCAGCACTCGGGCTGCTGAGACAGGAGGAACTCCACAAGTCTGAGTCAGTCTGTACTACATAGTGAATTCAAGGTCAGCCTGAGCTACATCACAAGACTTTGTCTTAAAAAATCGTCACATATGAGCACGAATTCCTTATGATGCATGTGATGATTATGTGTATATAAATTGTACCAATAAACAATTAAAATACATTTTCATTTATTACAAAATAATTTTTACAGCTAATAAGAGATTTAAAATATTGTGTATTCTTTTGTTCCCAATATCTGCCCTAAATGTGATACAAAGCAGTGAATAGTGATTGGGGTTCAGAAGAGAACTCCATTGCATAGTCGAACCCCAGCATCAGGGATCTTATTTTTTATACCCACAATTTTCTAATAATATAAACTAGGCTACCACAAACCACATATTGCTTATGAATTGCTACAAGTATTACCTTCATCTTACCAAATCATCAGAGGCTCAGGATGGCTGCTAAAGAGAACACAGCATACAAGAAAAATGAACCTTGCAATGAAGGTAAACAAACGATTGCAAATATTTGCATTAAAGATAAGAGCTCAGAGGAGAAAGATTTTCTTACATAATTTTCGTAAGTATGTATTAAATACTTGTGTGAAGGAAAACTGATACACTATCTCCTGGAAATTTTAGGGAATGCCATTGGCTTCAGTGATCAGCAAGTGCTGGATATACTTGTAGTGCTAAATGTGCTCACAAAGCCTAGTACTATCATGGAAAAAGGTCACCAAGATTTGTGGGCAAGGAATACAGTTTACACATGTAAGGGAAGGACATCTCCTGGGATGTAGTTACTCTGGAGACTGTGGTCTTCACTAAGGAACAATTAAAGTCTTGCTTCATACCTGTTCTGTGAATAATTTTTCTTTAGACTTGTAGAGTCATCTTGCAGCTATGGAAATTTTGAATCTCACTCAAACATTGGAATATTTTAGCACTAACAGCCCCATCACCATCATTACTGGCATCATTATCATCCTCCTCATTATCATCATCATTGTCCTTTTTGTAATTACCTCGGTCATTGCCATCAGCATCATCAGCAATCACTACTATTGTCATTCTTACTCATCATTAGTAGTTTATCACGCTCCAGAACCAAGCATTGCCATGTATATTTAAAGTATTTTGAAAACCTAGGCTATGATTTTACTAAAACAAATCAGTTTTAGTAAGGGAGGGTAAGATAATAAGTAACCTTGAATTGTTATCCTGCTATTGTACCCATAGACCGATAGGGTAGAATAGCAGGTTGTGAGGGCCATGACAGGTAGGTTTTTAGGAACTCTTTAGCTGTATGTACTCGTTCACTAGAGAAGTTTTTCCTAAGAAGTTTTTGTTTGCAACACATGTTCAATATTTGTTATCATGAAAATATTGTTAATAAAGAGTTCCAAATTGTTTATATGAAGATCATTGTAGATTCATATGCAGGTTGACAAATAGGGAGGTCTCAGTTGTTCTTTTTATGCCATTTCCCCCAGTAATACCATTTTGCAAACAATTGTACAATATCACAGCCTGGATATTCACATTGACAGAAACCGATTGATTTGATTCCTGGTTGCTTAGTTTTCTTTGTAGTAGTTTGTGTCATATATGTTTTTTATCAAATGAAGATGTTCACATATTGGTCATTACAGTTAAGTTAAAAATATGTCATTTTCTTTGCCTAAGTTTTAAAACAATTATTTGGTTTTGTGTTCTCCAAAACTGACCAGACATTGTGGGTTACTGGCCAGCCTGAACTTCACAGTAAAAACTTGGCTTAAACAACATAACTCTTTTTTCCTACAATAATTTTACCTAAGATTTAATCTGGAGAAAGAGAACAAGAAGTCACCAAGAAGCAAGCCCTCCCTGTGAGATGGCACCATGTGTGGGCTGCTGGGGGGAGATGTCAGTGCCTTCCAGCACATGGGTGGGGAAACAAGAACAGCCACCCCCACCCCTGCCATAAGTGACTGTATGATCTGGAGAAACACAGGCTGTGGTGATAGCTATTGAGGTAAAATAAGAGTTAATGCTTGTACTCCTTAGTGGTGTTTCACTGACTTTGCAGGCCTAAAGACTGTAGTCTGATCATCTATTCAGAGAATAGCAATACACAATGTAGCGTCAATGGGGGACCTCCTTCTGAAGGTGGCAGCCATAGTTAATTCTCTATCTTGTTTTGAAGTCATGTATCACTTTCATTGTTTTGTTAGGTTGGGTTTTATTCTGTTTGTTTTGTTTGATTTTATTATATCCAATGACATGGACAGCTATTTCAAGTATAACGAGATATATTACGGTAGCCATTCTGGATTTACTCTTATCTTGTTCTGAAGTCCTTTATTGCATTCATTGTTTTGTTTTTATTGGTTCCATTCTGTTGTCTGGTTGATTTTTACTATGTCTGAAGGTATGGGCAGATATTTTGAAGACAACAAGAGACATCATGGTAACCATTGTTCATGTCCTATTGTTTTGAAGTCCTGTGTCACTTACAGTGGTTTATTTTGATTGGCTTTATTCTGTTTTGTTTTGATTTGTTTTATTCTCTTTAAAATACAAATTAAAAAAAACTAAATGGGAAAAAGATTTCACCTTGATTCTTTTTGTATTAAATTACTATTTTTCTAGCACAATTTCTATAAAATGCCCTCTGTTTTGATCCCCTGGCTCTCTCCCTTTTCTCCGTTTACAAGGTTCTTTTCTTTCTTTTGTCTCTATTGTTGCAGTGCTATCAAGTTTGGGCTTTATTTTTTTTTTTATTTTACAGAAAATAAAACAAAAGAAAACAGAACAAGGCAGAGAACAAAATAATGCAAGAAACATAGTATTTCAAAACAAGAAAAGAGGAAATCAACAGTGGCTCCCATAATGCCTCTTGTTTTCTTCAAAACAGTTTTCCATATCTTGACACACAATGAATTCAAACAAAACAAATTAGCAGAAAACCAATAAAAAAAGAGTGAAAACATTACAGGCCTTCAAAACCAGACAATAGAAAAATCAACAGTAGCTACTATAATGTCTCTTGTTGTCTTCAAAATAACTCTCCATACCTTCACACATATTGATATCAAATAATAGAAAACAGACTAGACCCAAGCAAAACAAAGAATAAGATCATTATTGAACTTCAAAACAAGATGATAGCACATCAGCAGTGGTTACCACAATGTTCTGTTTTCTTCAAAGTAGCTGTTTATACCATCACATGTAATAAAATCAATTCTTGTGAACTCTTTAGGAAAAGTTCTAAGCATGTATAAGCCTATACATGTACATGTATCCTTTCTGTATTAAAGAGAAAAACAAAACAAAAAAATTACCAGAAAAACAAGAAACAAAAGAGACAAATAAATAACAATAATGAAGAGCCCCAAACAATAACAATATATGCTTTCAAAATATGTGGTAGGAACATAAGTAAGATTGTTATTTTGCACAGTTATCTTGAAAAGAGTTACTCAGATTACCAGATATAGACATGAAAAATTAATCTACTCCTATGAATGTTAACTGTTTTGTTTCAAGGACTAATACAATTAGTAGTACAATCATCGTAGCTGTGTTAAGTGTATATATGCAAATTTATATCTTTTTTCTTTTCCCTTCCATCTTTTCTCCTTTTCAATATCTGAGTTATTTTTCCCCTTTGAGCAGTTTCTTACCATTTCACAATATTTATTGAAAATTTTGTATCTTATTTACTGTTTCAGTTTTTTACACTAGGGAGACAATATGGTATTTACACATGTGATTTTGATGTATTTAACTTATGAGTATTGTCTCAAGTTGCATCCATTTACCTATAAATGCCCCATTGTGATCCTTCTTTGTAGCTGAGTAGTACTCCATTGAATAAAAATACTACGTATTTTTATCCATTCCTCAGTTGATGAGGATTTAGATTGTTTCCAATATCTGACTATTGCAAATTGTGGTGCTATAAACATGGGTACAAATATATCTCTGTGATAGGATGTTTTCAGTTCTTCTGGTAATATGCCCAGAAGTGGAATAGCTGGGTCAAATGGGACTTCTAATCCCAGCCTTTCGAGGAATCTCCAGACTGATTTCCACAATGGTTGTACCAGTCTGCACTCCCACTAACAGTGGAGAAGTGTTCCTTTCCTCCACAGTCTCTCCATCATTTGTTGTTGGTGGTTTTCTTGATCTTGGCTATTCTTTCTGGAGTGAGATGGAATCTCAGTGTGAGATGCACACACACACCCAGCCACCTTATCTTTGACAAAGGAGCCAAACATCTTTGTCTTGTTCCTGACCTTAGGTTGAAGGTTTTCAGTTTTTGCCCATTTACAAATCCAAACTCATTCTTGGTTTATCATATGTGGCTTTTGTCAGATTGAGGTAGAGACTATCTAATCCAGTTTTCTGTGTTTTTTTTTATCATGAATGAGTTTGGATTTGTCAAAATCTTTTCTGCATCTCTTGATATGATCATGTGTTTCTTGTCCTTGACTCTGTCGATATGGTGTATTACATTTATTGATTTACATATGTTGAATCATCCCTGCATTCTTGGGATGGATCCCACTTGATCATGGTGTATAATCTTTTTTTATGGTGTATGATCTTATGATGAATTGCTGCATTCTATTTGCCACTATTTTGTTGAAAATTTTTGCATCATTATTTATTATAGAGTTTGACCTATAATTTTCTTTATTGGTTGGATCTTTCTCTGGTTTTGGTATTAGAGTAATACTTGCTTTCAAGAATGAGTTAGAGAGAATTGCTTCCCTTTCTGTTTCCTTGAAGAGTTTGAGGAGTGTTGGCATTAAGTCTTACTTGAACTTCTTGTAGAATTCAGCAGTGAGTATATCAGGATCTGAGCTTTTCTTTGTTGGTAAGATTTTAATTACATTTTCAATTTCATTAACTGAAATTGGATCATTCAGCAGTTTTACATCTTCTTGATTTAGCTTTGGTATTTCATATGTTTCTACAAATCTGTCCATTTCTTCTGTGTTATTAAATCTATGAGAGTAAAGGTTTTCGATGTAAACACTGATGATCTTCTGTATTTCCACAGGATCTGGACTGACTTCATCTTTTTCATTCCTTATTGTGTGGATTTGAGTTTTTTTCTTTCCTCTTTTTTGATAAGGTTGGCTAGGGGTTTATTAATCTTAGTTATTCTTTCAAAGAACCAACTCATCAATTCAGTAATTCTTTGTATTGTTTTCTTAGTTTCAATTGCATTAATTTCTGTTCTGATCTTTATATTTTCCTCCCTTCTTTTGGCTTTGGACTTGACTTGCTCTTCTTTTTCTAGATGTTTGAGTTGCAGCATTAGTTTGTTTATTTGTGCTTGTTCCATTTTCCTGATGAGAGAGTTTATTGCTATAGATTTCCCTCTGAGGACTGCTTTTATTGTGTCTGACAGATTTCAGTAATTTGTATTTGCATTTTCATTCAATTTTAGATATTATGTAATTTCTTCTTTAGTTCTGTGACCCAGTGATTGTTTAAGATAGTGTTATTTAATTTCGATTTGGTTATAGGGTTTTTGTGGTTTTTTTGTCATTAATATCCAATTTTATTTCAATATGGTCAGACAATATGTGTGGAATTATTTTAACTCCTTTGCATTTACTTAAGCATCTTCTGTGGGTTAGTATATTATTTATTTTAGAGAATGACCCATGTGCAGCTAAGAATGTGTATTGTGAAGTTGTTGGGTGGAACACTAGATGCACATCTACTAGGTCCATTTGATCACAAGTTTTTTTCAGTTCTATTATTTCTTTGCTGATTTTTTGTTTGATTGATCTGTCTGTGATGATGGGGTTTCAAGGTCCCCAGTTATAACTGTATTATTGGTTATTTGATTTTTCATGTCTATTAAGATTTGTCTTACATAATTGGATGTTTTTATATATATATAAAGTATGTATATTTATGATTATAATCTCTTCCTCTTCAAGTTTTCCCTTAACAAGTATGTAGCAACTTTCTTTATCTCTTTGGATTATTCTTGGTTTGAAGTTCACATTGTCTGCATTTTTTTTTTTTTTTTTTGGGTACCAGGGATAGAACTTGCGACCTCACACTTGCCAGGCAGGCGCTTATGCCACTGAGTTAAATCCCCGGCCTCCACATTGTCTGCAAACAGAGTAGCTACCTCTGCTTTTTTCTGGGTCCCCGTTGCATAGAGTATTTTTTTCCATCCTTTGACTTTAGTCTATGAATTTCTTTCTGAGTTAAACATATTTTTGGTACACAGCATATTGATGGATTTTGTCTCTTAATCCACTCGGCCAGTCCATTTCTTTTCATTGGTGAACTGAGACCATTTACATTGATGGATATAACTGATATGCACTGACTTATCAATGTTCTGTTAATTTCTGTAGTTGGTTTTCTATTTTTTCTGTTTAATTGTTTGCCCTGCTTAATGTTTTTTTTCTTTTGTTGTTGTTGAGATTGTATTTATCTTTGTCTCTTTCTAGACCGTCTTTCAGTACTCTTTGTAGTGTTGGTTTGGTGGTCATGAATTTCTTCAGTTTTTTTTTTTTTTGTCATGGAAGTATCTTATTTCTCCATCAATTTTCAAAGAGTTTTTCAGGGTACATCAATGTGGCTTGAAAGTTGTTTTCTTTCAAGACTTGAAATGCTTCACTCCAAGCTCTTGTTGATTTGAAGGTTTGTGTTGAGAAATCCACTGTGATTCTGATAGGCTTTCCTTTATACGTGATTTGTTTATTTTCTCTGACAGTGTTTAGTATTCTGTTCTTGGGCTGAATTTCTGATATCCTAATTATTATATACCTGGGTGAGGATTTATTTTGATTCTGGTTAACTGGAGTTCTGTATGCCTCACTTATCTGAATATCAGATTCTCTTTCCATGTTTGGAAAATTTTCTGTTATTATTTTTGCAAATAGTCTTCACAGCTTATTTGCATTGACCCCTGATTTTTCATTGATGTCTATCATTCTTATATTGTTTCTCTTTGCATCATCTTGCAGCTGTTGAATTGTTTCCTGGTTCTTTGTTATTTTTAAGAGATCTTTTTTTTTCATGATCATAAGCTTCCATATTGTCTTCAGTATCTGATAATCATACTTCAGCTTCATTCATGCAGTTTTTCCAGCTTTTAGTGGAATTTTTAATTTCCAAAATATTTCTCTGAATCTGTGTCATGCATTCTAATTCTGTCTTATATTGTTCATTCAAGGTTTCCATAATTTTCTTATGTTCCTCTGTTTTTTTTATGTAGATCTTCTTTAGTTATACACAACATTTTTTCATAATGTTTGTCATTTCATTCTTTACCTGAAAGATTATTTCTGACCTGATTTCTTCTATGGCTTCATGGAATTGTTTCTTTACTTCAATTGCTATCATTTCTGAAAGTGCAGTTTTGTAATTTCCATTGTCTTCCATTTCTGTGTCTCTTGGGTTTGTTCTTGGTGGGCTGGAAGACTGAGACTGCATCTTGGTCTTTCATTTTGTCATTTTCCTCTGGGACCCATGTGGCTGGCCCAGAACTCTCCTGATGGATTGCCCTGGAACACTGCACTGGACAGAGCTTAAATCCTCTGATATTCTTGTGGCCAGCCAGGGCACACTCCCAAACTATGGCACCAGAAACTTTTGCCCTGTGGCCTGTGAGGCTGGCAAGGCAATCCTCTGATGTATGGCTTTGGTTTTCTCTGGGACCCTGGGCTGGGTAGAGCTCTGTGCAGCTAACAGGGGCACACTCCCCAGCGTGTGTTGGTGGGACCTGGAACCTGATTAAGTGGAGCTTAGAACCTCTGTGACCCTGGTGGCTAGCAGGGACCCACCCCTAGAGTGTGTCACCAGGAACTAGCATCTGGCTGATGGAGTTTAGAACCTCTGGGACCCATGTGGCTAGCAGGGATACATCCCCAGTGTGTAGCACTGGGGACTTTTGCTGGTTGGGTGGAGTTCAGAACCTCCAGAACCCAGGCAGCTATGCATTGTGTCTAGTCTGGAGGAGTTCAGAGCTCTGGAGTGCATGGATAGCTGGAGTACACCTGTGGCATATGGTACTGGGGCCTTGCTCCTGGATGGGTGGAGTATGGACCCTCTAGGACTCATGGCTATCTGGGCTGCACCCCTGAACTATGGAACTGGGGCCTTGTGCTCTGATGGACAGAGCTCTGATTCTCCAAGACCCATCAGCTAGGCTGGTCACTCCCTAATGGGTGGCTCTGGGGCTGTGAGCTGGGCTGGGCTCAGTATCTTTGTGACCTGTGAGGCTGGCCTGGCATTCCCCTGCTGGATTGCACTGGAATTCTGGGCTGGGAAGAGCTCAGATCCTCCATGCAGCTAGTGTGGATGCACTCCTGGAGTGTGGTGCCAGGGTCTTACACCTGGCTGGGTAGAGTTCAGAACTTCCAGGACCCAGGTGGCTAGGCAGGGTGTGCCCTTGGATTGTGGTAGTGCTGAGGCCTTGCATATGGCTCAGAGAAGTTCTAGCTTCATGTTTTTCATCTTCAGCACTGCACCAGGGGCAGAGGTACTTATGCCTTCAGGGCAGGGAAGTGACTCAGGAGCCGCAACTGAAGCAGAGACAGAGGGGGGAAGCACATAGTAAAGGAACTGACTTCAAATTATGAAAGACACCAAGTTGGTTTGTAGTACCACATTTTTGAGCAGCAGAAGCTCTGTTCTTTAAGTACATTTAGCCTAGAAGTTAAAGTTTGTGGTAGTTTGTTACTACCCTTAATAAATGGGAAAAGTCTTCCAATCAAGTCTTTTTCTGTGGATTCCTTTTTTTCAAGAATAATGAATAGATATAGAAGGGATGTATTCATATTTGTTTCCAAGTGACACATTTTTCTTTACCCCACAGATCACAAAAGATCATTTTCCTCCCAAAGAGAGTAGAATGGCAGCCAGGAACTCTTTTGTGACAGAGTTCATCCTCGCAGGCTTAATAGACCAGCCTGGATTCCAGATCCCCCTCTTCTTTTTGTTTCTAGGTTTCTACCTGATCACAATTCTGGGGAACCTGGGCTTGATCATCCTGATAGCACTTAACTCTGACCTGCACACCCCTATGTACTTCTTCCTCTTCAACCTCTCGATCATAGATTTATCTTACTCCACTGCCATCATCCCCAAAATGCTGATGAGCTTTATTTCCATGAAGAACATCATCTTCTTTGTTGGATGTATGACTCAGCTCTTTTTTCTGCTTCTTTGTCATTTCTGAGTCTTTTATGCTGTTAATAATGGCATACGGTCACTATCTGACCATCTGTAGCCCACTGGTGTACTCAGTCATCCTGTCTCCTCAGGTATGTTTTCATCCCACGGAGGGTAGACCCAAAGCCTTTAGTACCTGCAGCTTCCATGTGATTCTGGTTTCCCTGTTTCATGGTTCTGGGGCCTTCATGTATCTCAAACCACCATCCATTTTGCCCCTTGACAAGGAGAAGTGTCTTCCCTGTTTTATACCATGTGGTGCTTATGATAAACCCATTAATCTATTGCTTGAGGAATAAGGATGTCAAAATTGCTCTCAAGAAAACATTGGGCAGATATGTATTTTCTTAGTGGAGGAAGAGTATTTGAAAAAAGAAAACATGATGTTTTGTTTATTAGTATTGATACAATGTTATCAAAATATATAGTGAATATCTAAGTTAGAAAATTATTACAATGAAAGACGCATTTCTATTTCTCTTATCTCAGTATTCCCTGCCTCTGGGCACATTTAACCTATCATTATGCCACTTTCAGAAAGTAGTCTTTTGTGAGTGTCTTTACCAGGGTTAATAAAAAATACAGTGAACATTGCTATTGGGTGATATTCAACAGAATGGCCAGCTCACAAAAACTTTATGGCGTGTCATCATCAACCTTATTCATGGGCCTAGTTTTGTATAATTTCTGACCCTGTCCTAAACTTAAAATCATCATACAAGATGAACACTTCAATTTGTTTCAAGACATCAAGTTGGGGGCCTTTTTGGAAAATTTTGGAGTGATAAACAATAACAACCTAGCTTCTTCAAGATTTTCATTGCAGACACTGGAAAGCAACTTAGAGGAGAGAGAGAGAGAGAGAGAGAGAGAGAGAGAGAGAGAGAGAGAGAGAGGAGAGAGAGAGAAGAGAAGAGAAAAGAAAAGAAAGAAAGAAGAGAAGAGAAGAGAAGAGAAGAGAAAAGAAGAAGAGAAGAGAAGAGGAGAAGCAGTTACCCAGGAACTAAGAATGATATGACAGGAAAATTAAAGACTAGAGAAAAATTGCAGAGATACAACACAATGCAGAAAAGGGAAGGGTTCACCTGTACTTCCTCCCTAACTTCTGGCTTGTGATTTGTTGGAAAGGGAGACTAAATCTACAGAGACAAAGGGCGAGATTCCTATGCTTCCCCAAATTACAAATTTCACTGTTTTAAAAGTATTTCAACATATATGCTAATTGGTTTTAATTCTAGTTTATCTTAATTCACTGAAAAGAGAGATTTGTGCTATTATCTGTTTCTTTTTGTAAGACTCTTTTTTGGCTTATGCTTTGTATTCTGAGTAATTACACAATTTAGCAACTATTAATTATTATCTGATTATAAATTGTATTTCATTTTTTCATTAAAAAATCTAAAGACTGTGAATACTGGAGACTTATAGGGTTCCAGGGAGGAAGGCAGCAGTGAAACAAAGGAGTGTCATGGACCAGTTGAATGGACCCGTGAGCTGCAGTGAGAGATTCTTCTCCTGTGTGAGCCCTTCAGCAAGCAACAGCTAATGAGACCCCAATCTAAGCACCATCATATCCTTTGAGGAGTGTACTTAATTGGATATCAGTCTTGGGAAGGGGTTGATCATTTGAACCCAGGACTCAGGGCAGCCATGGGATGGCTTCAAGTTGAGAGCTCCCTGTGTTACATTCCCTCAGTGACGGGTGAGAGACAATCATGGTACACCACTGTGGTCATGGAGCATGCGCAGCCTGGTTAGAGACTCCTCTGAAGGGTTTAAGCTAAGGACCTAGGCCCTGTGTCCATAGCCAGAGGTCAGGGTGAGCCTGAATTGCTCTGGATTTGAGAGTTGCAGCATAGAGCCCTCACCATAACTCCACTGCCTTTTGGTTCCTGCATCCAGCACAGATCTGGGATCTGTTTGCATTCTTTATCTGCTAGCATGAACGGGCATATATATTAACTTGGATGAGGCTCCAAGATTATAGATCCCAGAAGAAAGCAACATGTTTGAAGTCACAGAGTAATTTATATAAAAATTTTTGCAAGTGTGTGTATTTTCTTTAGATTTTGTTTTGTGTTGGTTTTTGTTTTTTCCACTTTTTTTCCTTTTCTCCTTTTTTTCTTCACTAGTTTATTAGAGATTGAGGAATTCTTTGTCCTTCTTTCTTGCTTTTTATTTTTTCTTCTTTTTCCCTCTTCTCCTTTGACATTTTTCTTCCTTTAATTCTCTTAATTTTATTCCTTAGTTTCTTTTTTTCCTTCTGTTCTTTTATGTTCTATTTGTCATTAGTTTTTCTTACCTTTACCTAATTCCATAAACATCCTATTCCCAATAAGATTCTCTGTGACAGTTCTCTCCTCTCCTTGTATCATATAGTTTAAGGTTTAAAATTTTTCTACTTGCATCCCCATTACCAAACCACATATATTTAATGATGTAGCCACAGAACTTAATCTTTTGACAGATAATGCTGCAAAATTACTGCTGATTTCATTTCTTCCATTAGTGGCTGTATAGCCATCATATTTATTACATATTTTTGGTCAATACCTGGGTTGTCTGAATGCGTGCATCATAATTATTGATTTCTTCTCTAGATTTAAAGGTGGTACATAATTGTTTCTTATGTATGTTAGTATTCAGTTTGTCTTGGATGATACTGCTTCAGGTGATTTGTTTGATATTTCCAGGTCCACACAGTTGTCGCTATATGTGTGTAAGACAATATTCGATTGTTTGTTACTGTAACCATACTACAGTGCATTCCCAGAGAACTTAATTGCAGGACTAATTATACTGCATCCTTCCCTCCCAGATCTTAGGCCTGAAGAACTGTATTTGCCATGCCCAATGTACATTGCTGAAAAGTAAGTAAAGAGATTGCTATACCAGCAGCAAAATCTTAAAGCATCCACAGACATCACCAAGCAAACAAACAGATAAATACCAACATGAGAAGACAGGGCAACAAATGTCTCCCCAAACTCTCATCTCCCCCAAAACCAAGCTAGGAGCACATGGGGGCAGAACAGAGAAGCCACACATCCACATTACTTGAAAGGATAACAGAGGAGTTTGGAAAAGAAACCAAAGATGTACTCCATGGGATCAAAGAAGACATAATTAAACGGGTAATAGAAATAACAACCAAAATGATTCAGAAGCTCTCAGAAGACATTAATAAAAAGCCAATCAGCCAAAGATGATGATATAACACATTAATGAAAAATTTGTCAAAGAATGAAAATATTTTAATCAGAAATCAAGGAGACTAAAAATATATTGAAAGTATGGGAAGAAGTGACCAACATAAGGATGAAAGTGCAGAACTGGAAAGCAATGATGGTTTCAAAGACCAGCTATTTAAAAATACTTGTGAAGCAATATGCGAGCATCAAAGATTCAACAGACACCAGATGACATAATGTAATCTAAAGTGATTCAAATAAGTGCAAAGTCAGGCAATAACACAAGTGGCAGAAAAAACCTGTTTGTAGGGATAGTGGTGCAAAACTTCCCAAATCTAGAGAAAGATCCAAACGTACATATAAGTGAGGAATATACAACTCCAAATAACTATGACCCAAAGAGCACCCATCAATGCCACGTTGTACTCAAAGTACCAGAAGTCCATTACGATGACAAAATGTTTCTTTTTTTAGTTTAATTAAGTTCATTGTTACAGTTTAGATATATATAAGGATCACATTCATCACAGGGCATTTGTACCTGCACTTGATATCATGTATCTTGATTCCTCTTTTCCCCCATTCTTACCTACTCCTTTCAAACCCCGTTTCCCTCCCCATTCACAAAACTTTCTTTTCTTTTTCTCTTTATTTTTAAAATTTTATATAGAAAAAGATAAATAATGAAACTGAATTTCAAAACAGGTTAGTAGGACAGTTAGTTAGGACAGTTACAATATTTGATACATTGCATATTGCTATCTTGGTGTAGTTATTCAGAGTACAGGATATAGGTATAAATCTTGTCTAAACAATATTAGCACAAAACATTCATTTCAAGGAACAAATAGAAGGAAACTGTATAATTATCTTAACTATTTTGTATATATGCACATTTTTTCTTTTTCCTTTCTTTCATTCTCCTTTCCCCTTTCCTCTATTACAGTTTGTTTTTTATTTTGAAAAGTCTTCCCAATTCAGGAATGTACAAATTGTACATTTTGGGTCTGATTTACTTGTAATAAATGCACAGAAAAGCTAGGTAAAGTCATCCTAACTACAGCCCTAGTTAAGGTCTGTGGTAATATCAAGCATCAAATGTGGAAACCTCCGGATGGGTCTAACACTCAGTTTCCATCATAGCCGGTGCCAAGGGGCATGATGACAACTGTTTCCCTGTCTGGCCAAAGTGCAGGTTTATAGGTGAAATAAATGCTGTTGTAGCCACGAAAAATATGCTGAGGCAAACGCAACTAAAAGAGCACAACTAAAGACACTCATGAGAAAGGGCTGCCAGAATGGCTTCAGAATGTGGCAGAACATTGAGTAACCGGGTTTGAAGCAAAGGGGACCATACTGAAGAAGCTTAATAGCAATGTGTCTTCTACCAATAATAAATTTCTAGTAGTAAATATTCATTGTATTTTTAGATCACAGCTTGCATATTTTATCCACATTTATTTTATCATTTTATTGGTAGATGTTTTCAAAAATAATTATGGCAGGCAGTCACATAAATAAGAATCATATTTATAAATATTGCCTTGTGTCTCTAGTGTAAAAAGTAATAAGAACTGTAGGAGTAATAAAACCCAAAATATGTAATTGCTACTGTAAAAAAGAGAGGAAAAGAAAGCGCTGTAAAGGATATAACTGCATGTGTGTTTAAGTGTGTAAGATAGATGACCATATTACTGTTTTTGTTAGAATGTTGAGCAGAACCATTAACAGTCTCATTGTTGGAATGTGTACTTTGTATGTTTTAACTTTGTAACTTGGACAACTATTTCCAATGATGACAGTATGTAACTTATCAAGTGGCGATTTCTTAGTATTTTTGTTTTTGTTTTTGTTTTATGTTGTGGTTGTTGTTTTTTCTTTCTTTTTTTTCTTTCCCCTTTGGAATTCTGTATTGATGCTACCCTCTTTCTGTTTTGTTTGGTTGTTTTTTTTTTCTTCTTCTCTTTAAATAAAAAAAGAAAAAGAAAAGAAAAAAATAATTATGGGATTCATCGTGGGGAGTTGTTACATGTACATAACACATCTTAATTATTTTTTAACCCCTGACCTTCCATCCTTTCCTGCTCCTTTCAATTCTTGGTCCCCTTCCCAATTACAAAAGTTCTATTTCTACATTTGCTTTCATTTTCTCATTTCCTTTCCTTCCTCTCTCTCCCCATTTCTCCATCTCTGATTTCCCCTCCAATTTGAAAAAGATTTGTGAAGAAACATAGCTGGGTCTATTTTAAGTTTTTTGAGGAATCTCCATTGGCTCTTGAATACAGTCCTAAGGAAATGGGTAAAAGTAACATTTAGTACACTTAATGTAAAATGGAGTTTGTAATTCTGATTTATGGCATGAAAGGTGATTGACTTCTATTTAAAACCATAACCAGTGATGAAATATGCTTCAAAACTGATCATCTTTAATATTGAAAAAACTGCCTGATGTTTTTTGCTAATGGTAATTAATCCAATGTGCAAAAAAATTATACCTATTTGCTTTTCCTTGAAATATGGAAGCCAACGTCACTACTTATACATTTGAAAGATTTTAAATTTATTAATTTAAGTAAAAATACCAAATCTGCAGTACTGGAGGAAACTCAAAAACTTGATGACAATCTGTTAAGTTACACAAATTTAATGAAGGAGCAGATCTGTTTCTTCTCCTAAATACAAATCCAAATTCACAACCAGTGAAGATGTGTTTTCATCTAGGACATCTTAGAACTGTTGCACACCTGGGAACCTTGTAGTTGAGGGCCTTTTCTACTCTTTTCACCACTTGTCCACCTTGCAAACCCCTCCTGCTGTAGAGTTCAGTGCCTCAACCAAGAGGAGCCTCAGAACTCAGCTCCAAGACCACTAGCATCCTGGTGAGTTTGCTCTGTCCCCAGTACTTGTTATTAGTGCCTTGGGGGTAGGTGGGGAGCAATCAAAACAGTGAAGAAACACTTCAGCAAAGCAGCTCTTACTTATCCACAAAAAAGTGAAAAACACGTCATACCAAAAATTAACAAACCACACATGAGTCTAATACCATTCCATGTTTTCAAAACTTGATTTCATAGTCCAGCAGTGTCCTTGGTCAACCATGCACTGTCATGTTCTGTGTCTACAAGGAGTAGATTTTTAAATGATGAAAACTGCTTCTTTGACCATAAGTCTCATGTGATTTTGAAGATTAGGAAATCAATAGACTCTATTACACTTGCAGTGCAATCACCAGCATGGTGAGTATACAGGAATTAAAAATGGAACAGAAGTCTCTCACTTCTGACTTAGACACAGTTCTCAAAATCATAAAAAGTGGGAGGAGTACTTTCTGGCTCGAACAGATCATTTGGTTAGAATTTAGGAAGTTTCCTTGAAAAGTTGCGAAGACACCTAAACAATCACTGCCTTAAATCTAGCCAGTGCATTTCCACAAAAACAGAGCCACCGGCCTTCAGCTGGGTCTCCGCTTCTGGACCCAGTATCCCCTTGGCCCCGCTGACTGTAGGTGATGGCTCCCAGCTGCTGCTTGGCTTTCATGGCCTCTTGCAGCTGCCTCTTGTTGATCTGGGGTTGACCTGTTGGCTGCTGTGTGTTGCAGTCAGGGTTTGCAAGGAAAACCATTTCACACAGGACACGTAATTTATAGTATTCTTTCATGATAATCACCCAAAGAATCAAATATAAAAAAAGGAGTGCAGGAAATCTGTCCACACACTAAGGCCCCAGAGAATCCAGCTGAGGGCCTGGGACTCATGGCAACATCTTGCGTGAGTCCAGCTGAAGACCTAGAGCCCACGACAATGCCCCCTGCAAGTCCAACTGGAGGCCTAGAGCCCAGGACAATGACTCATGAAAGTCTGTTTCATAGTCTGCATTTGGAAAGTCCAAAGGTCACTGGTGGAAGATAGAAAGTTCACACCATTGAGAAGAAAGATCTTTGCCAGCAGGCTGAGGTTCCTGCACTAGAGTGAGGAAGCGATGCTTAAGGTAAGGACCAAAGATCCCCTGAAAAGTACCACAGCCATCCTCAGCGACAATGAGGTCCTGCGCTCCGATGATGGTGAGAGCGGCTGAATTTGTATCAGAGAGCCAGTGTGACAAGTTACTCCGGGAGATTAAACAGCACACATCTTCCCCCTTGAGCCAGGAAGCAATGCTCATGGTAACAAGCTCCTCCAGGAGAACCAACTACAGCAAGAGAACCAATACAACAACACTTCTTCCTCTTCCGGTCTCCTTTTTATGTTGGCAACAATCTGCAGGTGGGCCATCCACACTCAGTGCCGTGCTGATTCGGTTCAGCCGCTGTTACAAGTTGACCACCAGTTTTCAATCCGCCGCACTGTGTACAACCTTCACATGCTGCTTCAGATCCTTGGCCTTGGCAAAGGCCTTGGTACAGGGGCTGCACATGAAGGGCCTCTCTGTAGAGACAGTTACAGGAGAGATAGGCAAGGACGTAGGACCTGAAGTTGCTGATGTGGCCTGGGTAACATGGCAGATGGTTATAGATCTGACCACCTGCCTACTTGAGGAAGTTACTCTTTGTGAAAATTTTGCAGGTGTAAAGAAGTTACTTTTAGGGAGCAGCTTGCACCCATTTATTGCATGTTCCTGGACCCTGTGAGCCTTAGCTCACCCCAGAAACAAAGCCTAAGACCTCGATTTCCCTCAAGTACACCAATCAGTGAAACAATTACTTTTAGGGACCAGCTTACCACTGTAAGTATGAGCAGAAAAAGACAATAGATTGAGAAGCTTATTCAAGCTGCCCTACCTTGTGGCCTGGCAGCTTTGTCTCTGCTTCTTCCACTTTATAAATAAATGCCTGCTTCTCACTACTTTAGTTTCTGACCTCCTCACCCTCTGCTGTGGACCTTTGGTGGTTCTGAGTCTCACCCCACTCTTCCATTCTTGACAGGAGTGGTGGGAGATCCAGCGATGTTGGAGGAGAGTAGCTGAGCTTTACTAACCTGGAATTTGACTCCCTCATTAAAAATATATGAGATAAGGGGAGAGTGGGGGAATGAGGGGAGTCCTGGCTAGCTAGATATTCTGCCCTCATGCAAGAGGAGATTTGCTGCCATCAGGGATGTACACAATGTCCCCACCATCTGATCCCTTCCCAAGCTCCAAAAATTAAAAATCCAGAACGCTGCCACCACCTCCACAACTTCCCCCACCCACAGCCACATGGCCCCACATGCAAGTCCACTCTGACAGGCCTGCACAAGCCAGGGGGGAGCCCCTGTTGTGTCTTACCCGTGCCTTCCTGCAGGTCCGGTGTGCCCGTATCAGAGTTGTCCTGATCTGAAGATTCTGCTGTTTAAGGCATTAAGATAATGGCCTGACTTATTCATAGTGATGATGATCATAAAACTCTGAAAACACTCAATGAACACCTGGAAGGAGAATTTTGTGATATTGGTACTATGGTTGAAGATTTAAAATTCAGAGCACATAAATACATTCTCACTTACAGCATCTACTTGAAAAAAATGTTTTCAATACGTTCCAAGTGGATAAGGTAGTTCTTCAGCAATAGAGATAGACTTCCTCCCTTCTGATATATTTGAAGAGGTTCTGAACTACATGTCAATGGCAAAGATTTCTGTGAAAAAGGAAGATGTGTTAATGTCTGCAGATCAGATTCCTGATCTAACTGGGTTCAGTGAGATAAGAACATCTAATATCAGTTATTTTCCATGGCAAAGAAAACAAATGGTAATTACTTACTTTTGTTTATATGACCTTTTGTGATTTACCAAAAACTAGCAAGTAGAGAGAGAAAAAGAATCTATAACCAGAAAATATACCTGAAACATAATAAATATTCATTAAATGGCAAAGACTAATGATCTTAGTACTTTTTGTTTAAAGTTATTTGCAAAATATTCAAAACACTATCCAACAGGATCACTTGACACACAATTTTGAGACTTATCTGGGCAATGTCGCAAAAGTCCATTCTTTAAAAAAATCACCAAAAATACCTTACAAATATTTTTATTGAATATATATTAGTTAACACACCCAAAAATATATTTTGCGCATGTATTTACTAAACAAATATATACTACTTATGTATACATCTCTCAAATGTCTTTCTTAATTTACTATTTCTTCTTAGTATGAAATAATAATACATAGGATGTTTTGGAGGATTATGGAATGATAATACCATGGGTTCTTAGTTTCACTAATTATCAAAGACAACTATATAACACAGCCCAAGTCCATTAATGGCATCTATAACAAAAAAAGTTGGCATGTTATCCTCTTAATCCAGGAACACACGCAGATGAGCTACAGACACAGAAACTAAAAATATGTATAATGTTAGCATCTGTGCCAGAAGAAATGGAAAGATGCAACAGAAATCTGCTAAGCCTAAAAACCCAGATTGACTAACACCATTCCTCAAGAATCTAAACTGACCTATTTGACAATAGGAAGGGATTCATATTCTAAACTGACCTATTTAACACAGGAAGGGACTCATATTTAAAAAGAGTAGATGCGTTTGAAGGGGATCATAGAAAGACTTGAAGATATCAGTGTTGACACTGTGAAGTACCAAGGCAACCAAAGCTCTCTATAAAAATCAACTGGTAGAGCCAGGCATGATGGCTCACTCCTATAATCCTAGAACTTGGGAGGCTGAGACAGATCAGGTTAAATAGTGAGTTCAAATCCAGCCTGGAGTATATAGCAAGCCCCCATCCAATACAAAAAAGAAAAGAGAGAGAATCACCTGGTAAGAACAAACCCAAAATGAACAGAACTGCAACAATAGAGATGAAAGATAGAAGAGGTCCTTGTCAAAGAAGAAAAGGAACAGAGACAGGAGATCAAGGCATCATACTTTTGAATGCTTCACAGAAATGGAGGGCATTTTATAGTAGTGCTAGAAAAATAGTAATTTGATATAAAAAATAATCAAGTTGAAATCTTTTAGTTTGTCTGTTTTTTTAAATTTCCATTTCAAAGAGAATAAAACCAAGCAAAACAAAACAGAGTAAAGCCATCAAAATGAACAAGTGTAAGTGACACAGGACTTCAAAATAATAGGAAATCAACAATGGTTACCATAATGTCTCTTGTTGTCTTCAAAATAGTTGCCCATACCATCAGACATAGTAAAAATCAAACAAAACAGAACAGAATAGAACCAACAAAAACAAAACAATGAATGCAGTAAAGGACTTCAGAACAAGATAAAAGTAAATCCAGAATGGCTACCATAATATATCTTGTTATGCTTGAAATAGCTATTCATGCCATCGTATACACTAAAATCAAACAAAGCAAATAGAATAAAACCCAACCTAACAAAACAATGAAAGTGATACATGGCTTCAAAACAAGATGATAGGGAATTATCAATGGCTACCACCTTCAGAAGGAGATTCCCCCATAGATGCTACATTGTGTTTTGCTATCCTCTGAGTAGATGATCAGACTACCATCTTTAGACCTGCAAAGTCAGTGAAACACTAAACACTACAAGAATTAAATTGTATTTTACGTCAATAGCTATCAGCACAGCCTGTGTTTCTCCAGATCAACCAGTCACTTATGGTGGGGGTGAGAATGAGTCTTCTTGTTTCCCAGCCCTTGTGCCAGAGGGCACCAGCATCTGGCTCTCCCCGTAGCAGTCCACGCGTGGTGCCAATTCACAGGAAGGGCCTGCTTCTTGGTGACTCGTTCGCTTCCCCTGCAGTCTGCGAATGATGCTGACTCACGGCAAAAGGCAGGCATCTGGCTGTCCTACTTTAGTGGCCCATGCGTGTTACCAGTTCACATGGAGGGCCTGCTTCTTGGTGACTTGTTAGCTTCCCCTGCACTCTGTGAATGACGCTGACTCGCGGCATCTCTCTTTCCTACTTTAGTGGCCCATGCGTGTTACCAGTTCACATGGAGGGCTTGCTTCTTGCTGACTTCGTGATCTCTTCCTCAACATGAAAACTTAGGTAACATTGTAAGAAAAAAGAATTATTTCATTTAAGACAAGTTTTCACTATGCAATTCGAGCTGGCTATTAACTCACAATGACTGGTCAGTTTTGGAGAACAGAAAACCAAATAGTTGTTTTAATACTTAGGAAATAAAAATGACATATTTTTAACTTAACTGTGGTAACCAATATGTGAACATTTGTATTTGAAAAAAACATATAACAAAAACAAACCCACATAGCAAAATACACAGTGACACAAACAACTACAAGGAAAATTGAGCAATCAGGAATAAAATCAATGGATTTGTGTCAGTGCTAGTATCCAGGCTGTGATATTGTACAATTGTCCTCAAAAGAGTACTACAGGGGTAATGGCATAAAAATAACAGCTGAGACCTCCCTATTTGTTACAACTGCATGTGTAACTACAATGATCTCTATATAAATAGTTAAATTTGGAACTCTACGAAAAATATTTTCATGATAACAAAATATTGAACACGTGCTAAAACAGAAATTTTCTTAGAAACAAACTTCTCTAGTGAATGAATATGTACAACTAAAGAGTTCCTAAAAATCTACCCGTCATGGTCTTCAGGACCTGTTATTCTACCCTGTCAGTATATGGGACAATAGCAGGAAAACAATTCAAAGTTACTTATCAATTTAGTGATCCTTTACTAAAACTATGGTTTGTTTTACTAACAATCTTTCCCTAGGTTTTCAAATTACTTTAACGTAAACATGGCAATGTTTGATTCTGGAGAGTGATAAACTACTAATGATGAGTAAGAATGACAATAGTAGTGGTTGCTGATGATGGCAATGACTGAGGTAGTTACATAAAGGACAATGATGATGATAATGAGGAAGATGGTGATGATGCCAATAATGATGGTGATGGGGCTGTTGGTGCTAAAATATTCCAATGATTGAATTAGATTTGAAATTTCCATAGCTGCAGATGACTCTACAAGTATAAAGAAAAATTATTCATGGAACAGGTATGAAGCAAGACTTTAATTGTTCCTTAGTGAAGACCACAGTCTCCAGAGTAACTAACTACATCCCAGGAGATGTCTTTCCCTTACATGTGTAAACTGTATTCTCTGCCCACAAATCTTAGTTACCCTTTTTCCATGACAGTACTAGCTTTTATGAGCACATTTTGCACTAGAAATACATTTATATATTTCCAGAATTTGCTGATCACTGAAGCCAATGGCATTCCTTAAAATTTCCAGGACATGGTATATCAGTTTTCTTCCACACATATACCTAATATGTAATTATGAAAATTATATAAGAAAATCTTTCTCCTCTGAGCTCTTATTTTTAATGCAAGGTATGTGCAATCATGTTTTTACCTTCATTGCTAGGTGCATTTTTCTTGTATGCTATGTTCTCTTTAGCAGCAATCCTGAGCTTCTGATGGCTTGGTAAGGTTAAGGTGATACTTGTAGCAATTTATAAGTAATATATGGTTTGTGGTAGCCTAGTTTATATCATTAGAAGATTGTGGGTTTAAAAAAATAAAATCCCTAGTGCTGGGGTTTGACTATGCAATGGAGTTCTCTTCTAAACTCCAATCACTATACACTGCTTTGTATCATATTTAGAGCAGATATTGGGAACAAGGGAATATGTAATGTTTTAAATCTCTTATTAGCTAGAAAAAATTATTTTGTAATAAGAAAAATGCATTTTAGGGGCTGAGGGTTTAGCTCAGTGGTGTAAGCACTTGCCTGGCAAGTGCGAGGTCGTGAGTTCAATCCCTGGTACCCCCCCAAAAAATGCATTGTAATTGTTTATTGGTACAATTTAGATACACATAATCATCACATGCATCATAAGGAATTCGTGCTCATATGTGATGATTTTTTAAGACAATGTCTTGTGACGTAGCTCAGGCTGACCTTGAATTCACTCTGTAGTACAGACTGACTCAGACTCGTGGAGTTCCTCCTGTCTCAGCAGCCTGAGTGCTGGCATTACGGGGGGTCACCACCATGCCCAGCCTACATGACATATCTGGATTCCTCTTTTTTCCTCTCCTCTCCCCTCAATCCCTCTTCCCCTCATTTACAAAACCTTTTCTTCCATTTTATCCCTCTTATGTCATTGCTTTCTTTTCCATTCTTTTCATTCCTCCTTCCCCCTCCCTAGTTCTCTTTCCCATTTGAACATTTTTTTCCTATTTCACAATACCTATTATACATTTTGGTTCTTATTTACTCTTTCAATAGAATTCACAATGCAATGCAGACTGTCTTGTCCTCACACTACATTTTAAGGGTTTTAAAGACTATTTCTTGTATCTAAGAGAAAATATAATTAATGGCAGTTATTGTTATTGAGATGAAATTATATTTATTTTTAAGCCATATTTAAAAATTCAAGTTAAAATGTTAATGCATGTAAATGTATATACATGCATACATCATATCTAGAAGGTTAATAACTGCCATTGTAGGGCTCCAAGTAACTGGAAATGGGAGGGCTTTTCTTCTTTGCTTAATATTTACAATGTTAAAATGCATATGAATTACAAATAATATCACTTCCATCTTGAAAATTATAGTAAATACATTTTACTGCTAATATAGAGATGCACAAAGTATCTATAGTAGAAAAAAGTCAGACCCAGGATATAGCTCAGCAGCACAGTGCCTGCCTGATAAAAGCATGGTCCTGAGTTCAATTCCCTGGACCATAAAATAAAAATTTAAAACTCTCCAATAAAAAGTATAATTTAATGAAGACAAAACGAACAGGTGGTCAGGAGTCTTGAGTTTCAGAATTGGTTTGCCTCCTACCAACAAGGGAATTTTCTATAACTTACTGAAATTTTAGAACTTTGATTTGCTGTACAATGAAAGCAAACAAGCATTCCTCTTTATGTGTTTACGAGGCAAGCACTAAGAGTAAGCGTGCTATAATCACACCATTTCTTGGTGTGTTCCCATGCAGATTTATAAGGCTACAAGGGCAAAGGAAGAAGCTCATGATTAGAGCTCATGATTTATAAATAGTTTGTATATTGGGGCAAGTCATTAGCATCTGGCATATTATTTTTCTCAATATGAAATAGAGATAAAAGTTTTTCTCTAAAAGTATTTTGCTGTATCTTGATTACATCAGGAAACAGTCAATATAGTGAGAGCTGGTTATGAGCATAAGCAATATGACTAACATATACATAGGTCCACACCTTCAGCAATGATTCTTGATGCCTCCTAGAGACATGACTATAATTTTAACACTTTCCCACTAGGAATGTATAGTGCCATGCTTTGATATTACAACCTGAAAATTATATCTATAATTAGCTATGGAGCACCTTCTGTGTGCCAGTCCCCAAGACTTAAACTGTGGATCATTAAATCAATTATTCTGTGAGTAGAATTTGGCATCAATACTTTCTAAATCTTCCAAGAAGTCATATACAGGAAACATTGAGAACCTCTGCTTATATCATGCCCTGTGAATAAAAACAAATTCCTCATGCTTAATAACAACTCACATTTTAGTAGAAATCAATACTTGAATGATTTGTGTAAGAGTTTATCTTGTTTGTGTTTAAAATTAAATTTATAGCTATAATTTTGGTTAAGTCCACATGCTTTGTCTTAGAGAAGCCCTTTAAAGAGAAGAAAGTGGTAAGGACAGAGATAGAGATAGAGATAGAGATAGAGATAAATAAAATGGTAGATCTAGACTCATTAGGAGGAATGAATGAGCTTTATATCAAAGTTTTTCTTGCTGTATTATTATTATCCCCTATTAAAAAGATAACTGGATGTCCTTAACTGGAGTTCTTTTGTTAATGGTTAAAGTTAACTGGCAATGTCATTGATCTGAAATAAAGGGGATGAATGAAGCACACTTTGGGTGTCCCTGGGTAGGGCATGAGGATGTGACCTTGGGGACTATATCTGGACCCTCTCCCTTCCTGTTTGGCTCTTTACCTAAACTCTGGACCCTATTCTCCAAGATCTTCAAAATATTCAAGGGCTGGTCTATCCCTCAGTGCAAAGTCCAGGTTTAGAGAGGACACATCAGCTCTGAGTAAGAATGGCTCAGCAGCCCCAAACATGGAAAAAACAACTGCTCAAGCAGCTAAAGGGAGGGCACCATCTCACTGAGGCCTTTTTGCTCATGCCCACAGGACTCCCACCCAGGCAGAATGGCTGCAGAAAATCACTCTACAGTGGCAGAGTTCATTCTTGGAGGATTAACTAACAGGCCAGAGCTCCAGATGCCCCTCCTCCTCCTCTTCCTGGGGATCTACATGGTCACCATGGTGGGGAACCTGGGCATGATCACCCTGATATGTCTCAACCGGCAGCTTCACACACCCATGTACTTCTTCCTTAGCAACCTGTCACTTGTGGACCTCTGTTACTCTTCTGTCACCACCCCTAAAATGCTGGTCAACTTTGTGTCCCAGAAGAATGCCATCTCCTATGTGGGGTGCATGTCTCAGCTCTACTTCTTCCTTGTTTTTG
>PVJX010011164.1:0-54509 GCA_004027295.1 Dolichotis patagonum | reverse complement strand
GATATTTATAAATAAATGGACACGACTTGAGACCATTCTCTTAAGCAAAATAAACCAAACTCACAAGGGTAAATACCATATAGTCTCCCTAGTATGAGATTTGATAAGAGTATATAAGACTTTATGGTAAGCATGAGTCCCCATCTCATAGCTTTGAAGTCTTTCAAAGTTTTCAATCATCAGTTGGAATGGTTTTATCTTGTTTTGTTTGACTATATCATATGTGATGATATGAACAGCTGTTTTGAAGAAAACATTATGACAGCTATTGCAGATTTAATATCATCCTTCTTAGAAGTCCTACCATGCTTTTTTTGTTCTACTACCATTGGTTTTATCTATCACATTGTGTCTTATTGGAATTTGAATATGTATGATAGTTCAAACAAAAATTTTTATCAAAAATGAGATATTATAATACCCATTGATCATTTTCTGTTATTCGGTTCAGAAAGCCCTGTAATTCTTTCACTCTATGCATTGCTTTATACTATTGTGTTATGTTTGATATTATTGTATTTGAAACTATGCTTAACTATAGCTGAGTAAGAGATATGGTGTTAGCTACTGTTGATATCCAGTTGTCTTAATGTAAAGTACTGTGTTGCCTATGTTGTCCTGTGTTGATCTGCTCTGTACTGCCCCCTTTTGTTTTATTCTCTTTCAAATTAATAAAAAAAAATGAATATTCCTAAGACTGGAACTCTACCCTTGCTGTGAGTCTGACATAATCTTGTATCTAGTTCTACCCTTATTATAGCTCTCTGAGATAATTTTGTATTCATTTTTCCATTGTTTTCAATTTAGAAAAGGAACACAATTTAGTGAAGGAACACAATGCCTTGGATATAACTTTTTCATAGATGTTATCAGTGTATTAAGCCAAATTACCTCCAAAGTGTAAGATTATATGCCAATTCTTATTTATATCAAGATTTTAAATATTGTTTCCAGTAATAAAATTGTGCAGTACATTTTATAATGTTTCTTAAAAGTGCTACCTAAAACAAATGAAGAAAAACTGCAAATCTACAAATTAATTTTTTATGATGCAATAACATAATCACAGGGACAATTAGAATGCTTTTAAATATCTCTGGATAATCCAAAACTGCTTATTATTGGCCACAACCTAGACTTCTTGTGGTTGACTGTGCTACACGGCTGTAATCCCACCACTCTGGAGGCTGAGGTAGGAAGATCGCTATGAGTTCGAGGCCACCCTGTGCTACACAGTGAGTTCAGGGACAGGCTGCATTACAAAGCAAGACCTCATCTCAAAACACAAAACAAAGACAAGTGCCTGCTTGCCAAGTGCAGGGTCGTGAGTTCAATCCCCGGTACCATAAAACAAAACAAAGTAACCAACAAAAACTGTATCCAGAATTCTTTATGTCAAGCTTGGCTCATATTGAATGATTTCAGCTTCCATTAGCTATGTCATGGTCAAAGGGAAAAGAGAAAAGTCTGGCTCATTGTGACACTGCTCAAGTGCTTCACATATTGGATAATGATGTCCATAAAATTTGAAGGACTTTTCCACTGAAAAAATGAAAAATGTATATAGCTGTGAATTTTTGCAGTTTGGAAATGAAATAACTCTTTATATATTCTAGAAATTTTATAAGTCTTGATATCCTAAAATGAGAAAAACTAATTTTATTTATTATTCTTTATTTTGCATATTTAACTATCATCAAGGATTCATGCATATTTAATCGCTCAATAAATTCAAAATATTTACTTTAGAAAAATAACATTTTGTTCAGTTTCTTATTCTTCCTACAAACTTTTGGAAACTAGAAGCTAAAATATGCACTGTTAAAATAACATTGACATTTCTGGTCAGGCGTGGTGGTGCATGTCTGTAATCCCAGCACTTAGGAGGCTGAGGCATGAGGCTCGCTGTGAGATGGAGACCAGCCTGGGCTACAACCTGAATTTCATAGTGTAACCCTGTAATCCTGTCTGTGAAAGACCATTAAAAAAGATATTTTAGCCACATCTATTTATTAATCTCTTATTAATTGAGAGGATATATACTCTCAATGAGTTTGAGGTCAATCTGAGTTACATACACAGCTCAACACCAAACTGGACTATATAACAAGAACTTCCATCAAAAAAAAAAAGAAAAAATATATAATTTTACTTTTTGCCTGCTGTACTTCTAAGGAAACACTATAAAAATTTTTGTCACTATTCAAAATGGATTGTATACGTAATCAAATAATTCTAGCAGTTTTAATACTGTGAGAGTTGATTTGACATTTGAAGGCTTTGTCACTTATATTTTATACTGAGTAAAACATGCATTGTACATACATAAATGACCCACAGATGAAAAGTCTATATTTATGTAACTGATTTATCTTTCCATGCCTACACATTCTTTTTGCCCACATATGACCAATCATGTCACCTTGCAATGGCAGATATGCAGTTACACACAGGATTTCATATTGCACTAAATGGGCTGGAGGCAACAAAAACAAATTTATACAGACAAATAGAAGATTCCTACCCTGTCAGAAGATGAATGAGCTGAACTTGCATCAAGTGAACCATGGCTGACACCAGCAAGGTGGAATCAAAGAGTGAGCAACTTTTGACAACCCATACTTCGCAGTCCTGACCACTGTGGATGGCTGTGATTATCTCCAAACAAAATGACTGTGAGTAAAAGGCTTATGTACACTTAAATTAAACACAGCAGGGTTGCAGCAATCTCTGTTTGCATTTTACTTTCCGTTAAGAAGGAAATTGCTTGGACTTGGAACATTTCATTTAATGGCATTTTTAGTTACCTTTTGTACTTCTAATGCCATGGTCTAAATTCACTCCAAATTACCCAGTAAGACATAGAAAACTTTTGTCCTTTTTTGTTTATTTTTTTCAATTGCAGTAGCTTCCTTACCAATTTTACTAAATTAAATGTGTTTTAAAGCATCTCAATTCTTGAAACTTAATTATCCCAATCTCTGGGTGAAGTATAGCAAACAATGCAAACCCCATTTATGTAATTTATTTTGCAAAAGAAAATAATGGAATGCAGTTGTGCTAATGATATACACGTTTCTGTTTTTTTTTTTTTCCAGTAACAACTTAGCAAAACCATGTCATTTTGAAACAAAAGCCTTTAGGGTATTTTGAGGTTTGAGTTTGTCCATAATCTGCTTTTAGGAAAAAGAGGAAAAGTGCATGATATTATACGCATTTTGAACATCATAAAAGATCTTGTTTTATTTCCTTCATTTTATCCCTTCCACCAATGAGTATTATTGATAGTTGCTTATACTAAACTGTGAATAAAGATCATGGCTTGTAATTGTAATGTGTAAATAAGAAGAAAACTATGTAACTACCTCAGTAGCTAAGGAACATTCATTTTATCCCAGCAGAGTAAAATCTAACTATTAGACCATAGAAGGTTTAGAATACTTTGGTATAAACTCAAGTATAATAAAAATATTTACCAATGGTTTCCTTGTTTAAAGTAGATGAGTTTTGATTTCCCAGGGTACATGGTAATACATTATTTCTTATTAAGAATTCTTGATGCAGTAAATTATTTTTATTTGACAAATTTCACCTGCCACAACATTTAAATTAAAGATGAATTAACCAGTGTGTTTTTGGAAGGTTGATGACTAGACCCCTACTCCGAGATTGTATTGGGAGCCTGGACAGTGAATAATGGTGGGATGCAGACATTCTGGAAAGTAAAACACTGACATTTTTGTTTAGTTCAAATCATGTGCATGTATCTTTAGAATGCAACATAATTTTCTAAATGGAAGAATAAATACGTGCACACAGGGAAGTGGATATACAATAGAAGAGAATTTTAAAGGGAGGGGTATGATTGAGAGATTGAATTTAAGATGCAGCAGAAACAAGCCCAAAACCTGCTCCCAAAAAACTGTGGGTAAGAAGAAAGTGTCTGTTGAGATTTTGAGTGCAAGACCTCCATAGGGCACGTGTGGCCCCTAGTTTAATGCTTGTTTTTGAACGGTCCATAGGAGCCCCGAATACCGTCCTCCATGTTTCTAGTACCAGCCTGCGTCCCAGTGTCGTAACTCAGCTTCACGCAGTGGATCCTCAAGGCCCTTGGTTAAGCACCTGGAAAACATAAACTTCCATAGATGAGCTACTCCAAGTTTTGCACTGCTCTGAAACACAACCGCTACATTTTGGGTTGTTGAAAATTGATAGTAGAAACGTTTTAACATCTAGTTGAGTATTCGCTTTCATTTCTGAAATACTTATTTTTGTATTCCAATCAAGTCATTTAATTCTATATGCCACTGATATTTTCACTTTTACTATGGCAGTATAGCTGAGTCACACCCACCTGATAGAGCTTTCTGATCCTTTATTGTTGGTTTCAGTAGGATAAATTACTTGCTGGTGAGAGAAGAGATAATGTCTTGGTGCCATGAGCCTCCTAGTTCATTAGTTACTTTATCTAAAATATAATTATAGAGAATAGTAATAGTCTATTCCTAAAATATTTCCTGCCATGATTATAAAAATTATAAACATGAATATGCAGGCAGTTCTCAGGTTCCTCAAGATAACTTACACCTTAGTAATGTCTTCCAGGTAACAATACCTCATTTGTCACTGTCACACACTGTTGTCGTGTTCTGTGATTTCACTGAAACTTTATTTTCTTATTTTCACAACAGAAATTAAAATTGAACAGTAAGACTTAGTACAGAAAATTTTATGCATTTGCTAAACAAAGAATCATACAAATGTGAAAGTTGAAATCTGATCATCATTATTTCCCCTAGTGAAAATCGTAATATATAGCACACATATAAATGTGTGTATTCTATATGCATTTTTACCATATATATCACACAATTAAAGATTATGCTTAGCATAATAAATTAAAATTAGTTTTCCCACTAGCTAGCACATGTTTATTTATGTGGAACTCAGGTCTCAATTTCTACTTATCTTCTCAGGTTTACAGACATTTAAGCACATTATTAGGAACTGTGATTATTCCGCACACCAACACTCAGGTATCACCCAACTTCATTACTACCTGATTAATTAACCTGTTTAAAGTGTGAAAGTTGACACCCTGTCATTAGAATCCATGGGAATAACTAATGAGAAACTATGAAATAATTTGTTCCTCAATTAAAAAACTGAACCAAGAGGTTTTATCTCATTATTCTTATTTCCTGTTATCACCTATGCAAAGCCAAGCACATTTTACAAAACTTCCTGTCTAAAGAGAACAGGCTATCTAACATCACAGGGAACATTTCACAGATCTTTAATAATGTGTGGTGTTATTCAACAGCAAAAGGTAAGCCAGGAAGACTCCTAGGACAATACATTCATTATAGAGCATCAGTGTGAGAGCTAGGTACCTGGTTCAAGCTTAAATGAGATTGCTGTATAACAAAGGAGAGAAAAATCGAGTTCAATTTAGGTCTGTGTAAAGGGACTTCAGGAAAAAATATCATGAGAGGTAATTAATATTAACATACTATCATATTATGACATTTCCATCTATTTAAAAAAGCAATCTGAAGGCCAGACTTTTCTCAGTGTGATTGATTTTGTTCAGTGATCACATGAAAGCATCATTCAAGTAGGAAAAAGGTAGTGAGAATTTTAATTTCAATTATTTCACCTTATTCACCCTCATGAGGCCATACACACATGTATAAAAATACTTAGGTATTAAGGGCATTTTCCTAACATTTTTTTTGTAATTTTTATAGATTTACCTGCATAGCCATAATTTTTTTTAGATTTCACAAGTTCATTGAAATAAATGTCTATTGTTTAACACTAAAGAAATTGAAAGTTTTCATTTCAGGTAAAGTGAGGAGGTTTTTTTTTTTTTTTTTTTTGCACTGATTATTTTATATACATCTTTCCAGTTAGTAAGGTTTTCATGCTCTGAACCATAGCAGGATGTAGACTATAGAATCCATCCAATGTAAAGCTAAGCATAAATGAATACAGATGTTAATTAATTGGATGTTCCTATTTGAATCCCTTGAAATATATTCTGAATCATGACTTCTGCTTCTTTATATAAATCTTTAAGCTGAGGCCACCCGCATTTAGTGAAGAAAAGAGTCAAACATTTGAAAACCATAGGATATTTTTTCGAATTAAGAATTTGTGATGATAAAACCTAAAACAACAAAATTTAGCTAATTCACTTTAAAGAGAGAGCTCTATATCTGTTTTAGATTTTAAAGTTTATAGTTTCATTAAGTTTTAAAGTACCCTGACAAAAATAAAAAAATAAGTTGTTGGAGATACATTTTAAATATCTTGGCATTATGTTCTTAAAATTTTCACTGGCGAATGAGGAAAAATTCAGTGGTAAGTCTCACATATATTTGATGATAGTAGTGACATTTGTTGAATGTTAAGTACTACACCAAATTACATAGTAGGCATTTCACTTGGAAACTTCATTTAAGTCTTACTACTCTCAAGGATTGCATCTACTCAACAAATAATGTAAAGAAAAAGTATTCTCATATAGTGAAATTCATTTATAAATATCTATCTCCACTATAGCATGTTTATTGGTTTTTTAATATTCTGAAAAGAATTTGGAACAGAAAGAAAAGCCATACAGCTAAATATAAAATTAAATTTCAGGCAGTCTTCAGAAATTACATCATAGTTGAAAATCATTTACAGATAATATAGCTAACATTAGAATAATCAAAATTTATCAAAAATAGTTTAGCAAGAAAAAATTTGTCAAACATGGAGGTATTGGGGGAATCTACCTTATTGTTTTAATAAGGTATTGGGCTGGAGATTTAGCCCAGCAGCACTAGCACCTGCCTGGCATGAGTGAGGTCATGAGTTCAATACCCGGTACGTACACACACACACACACACACACACATCATATATCCTGCTACTTAAAGAAACAAAAAGCAAAAATAAGATGAAATGAAGTAAGGGCATTTTCTGTTAGGCAGTCTATTTATCTTATTTGAGTGCGATTAGAGCACATAGCAGTCTGAAGTGAAGGAGGAAAACGAGCTGACATTTTGCAAGTATAATATTATTTCAAAATAAACAACTCCATTTAAAATAATTAGGGGATTTGTGCAATTTTTGGATCCAATTTCAAATATTAAAACAATAAAATTATTTTTAAAAGAAAATTTTGCAGGAATACTTAGAATATTGTTATTGACTATTTTAAGAATTAAATTGAAATTAGATGATAGTATTTTATTCTAATAATGTATTGTGAGACATAAAAAAATAATGGATGTAAATAAGGCTACACAGCCTCTAGAGATAAAACAAAAGTAAAAACTATTTTAGAGAGAGAGAGAGCAATAACTGAATAATAAAAATATTATGTGTGGAATACCAATTTGTTCTCAAATCCTATATATATATCTATATTTGTGTCTGTATTGTATTTGGCATAAAACAGTATTAAACACATGATATATTAGGCAACATTAAGAAATTTATCTTCCTTACTGATTTTAAGCAGCCTCTACTATTAGTTAAAACAAAACATTGAAATAAAAATTAAAAATCTTTTGCGGTTGTCATCAACAATTTCACGTGTAAAGTACTATTCCTCTTGTTTTGTTCTACTTTCTGCTTATAATTCTACAGGGTAGTAGTTACCTTTCTGCACTGTGACTCTTTTATTGCAATGTCTCCAGAGGGTCAGGAAATAGGTATATCCATTAAGAGAGTGATTGGGAAGCTCTGAATTTGTGGCATTCTCAGTAATATTTTATTTTTTATGTCGGTAGAGAACAGCATTATTATTGTTTAATCTTATCTCCACTTCAGAACTAAAGAGAGTACATTATGTGACTTCCTTCCTTTGTTATCCTCTAATAGCAAGAGTCAGGTTCTACTTTACTCAGTGTGTGCTGGAAAGAAAAAAGCAAGAGTAAATCAAGCTAAAAATAGCAACGTCTCCTTTCTTCATTGCTTCCGATGTAACCTGGTTTAGATGCTGATCAAGTCCTGAGGTCCCATAGGAAGCTATGTCACCATTCTGGAGTTCCTAACAGGGCCCTCCATCTCACCAAACACCATCCTGAGGTGATTTTCATCTTAGCTGCTATTGTAATACAAATGAAATGGTACCATGCAGCATCTTCTTAAGCCTGTCACTCTGTCTCCACTATCAATTCACATAGGTGACCCACTGAGTTGTTCAGACTAGGAAGACATAAAAATCAGAATTAGAATACCATGATCACATCTAAATCATAGGAATAGTTCTTTAGTATAAAGACACAGTCATATTTATCTTGAAGTTACGTTTTCCTGAATCTTTACAATGTTCAAATGTTTTTCCAGCACATTTGTATAGTCCTTTGGACTTGGTCAATAATCATCTATAAAGATTTACTTCCCTGAATGAGGTTGCTCTTGACTTATCCAAAGAGTTCCTTTTCAGTGGGTGGCTCAGTTCAAGTCTCATTCCTTTCCTAGCACTTTCCTTAATCACTAATGGGATCTCCTGGTTGTTCTTATCTCTCTTATTCCTTGACAATGCGCTGCATTATAATGACTATATGCTACATGCAATGGTCAAACTAGACTTTAAAATCACACCATCAATCCTTATAAATTACACCATGTATCCTTATGCATGAGGTCTTTTGAAAGAGGACATTACTCCATCAAACAAGCTATCATCATATTTAAATGAAGCACTAAATGTATTTCTTAAATGTTTTAAAATCTAAAAAGACTGACAAATGCTTGGCTTGGTTTTGTGTTATTTATTTATTCTTCCCTAGGTACTGGGGATTGAACCCAAGATTTTCACACTGTGTGCCTCCCTAATTTTTGTATTGTTGTTATTGTCCCTGTGGTTGTTTGGAGACTGTGCCATGCTAAAATGCTAAGGTTGATATCAAATTGGTACTCCTCCTGTCTCAGCCTCCTACTGCTAGGATTACAGAGATGTAACACCATGCATGTTTTTAGTAATGAATGATATTAATTTTATAATACCTTTCCTTACAGCCAATTAACCTAGGTCAATTTCTAACTTTTTACAGAAATACCTTTATTTTTCTTACTGAAATATTTATTATTCCTCTAGAAATTAGTGATAGTATTCAAGAGTTGGAAGGTTCCTACACTGTGTTAATGATAGCAGATGAGATACGACAAATGTCTCAATAATTATTCTCATGTGATGGTCATCTATAACTATTCAAGGCTGTTCAAATCATGCAGTTGCAAAGGGTGGGATAACTGGCTTAATATATCCCAAATGGATTATGCATTTCAGCTACTTTTTACAATTTGTGTAGTAGCAAATGCAAGTTTGGTACACAGCCAAAGATGCAAAGTAGAGGAAGGTAAGCATCTGATTCAGTTACATAGAGATATTATTGGACAGTTGTGGTATTTGAACTCTCCAAAGTTGCCTACACTAGATATCATGTGTTTGGTTGGTCCATTGGGAATTTGTCTTTTCTAATTCATCCATGAAATTCCTATCAATAGTACGTAAATACCACCGTACCCTAAGGAAGGGAACTGTCTCAATCACACTACGGAGTACAAATGGCAAATATGACATGATAGGATAAAAAGCACCTTATGGACATCAGTGCTTTACCAGGTTCCAGGCAGGATAATGGTCTGGGAATGCAATTCAACTATTCCACAAAGCTTTCACCCTTTGTCACTGTGACTAAGCTTTGTAATAACTTGTTACCTTTCTTGGAAATGCTGGAAATGCTGTTTCCAAAAGAAACTGATCCTCAGGTCTAATTCATACTCTACTTATAAAGCATTCATAGACTTGTTACTGATATCAATTTGAGTTTAGAAAGAAATTTGTTTGATGTCTGTATCTCCAGCCATGAATGGATAACTTATTTATTGACAAATATACTATATTCACAGCTTCAAATATTTTCACTTTTTCTAAAAACAAACATTAAGTGTAATGTTTAACTTTCCAGGAATGTGTATATTGTGTTTGAACCCCACTTTCATTTACAATCATCAAGATGATCATATCTTTTTAAATTTTGCTCTTGTGCATGTTGTTTTGACATAACCTCATACCTTCATTTTAAATAGTGGTATTTCAAAATAAATTGTAAAACAAATCAATCTCCAATAGATAAATGAAAAATGTTCAATGAAGCTAAAAATATTCTTCACAAAGGTGCTAGTTGGCTGTGTTGCTTAGTTACCCATGACCACACAGGCTGACAGCACCATGAACTCACTGGCTGAGCTGAGTGTAATTACCAAGCAGATTTCCATTTCATTAAGTTCCACTTACAAATCTCAAGAATTTTGAAATGTGCTTATTTAGAAGATTGCACCACTGTAAATTATGATAAAATTTACTTCTTTTAAAAAAACTGACACTTTACACTGTGTATATGGATAGCTTAACTAAAATTTGCTTCAGAGATTTCTGAAGGCAAAATTCGATTTTTAAAGGAAATAATTATCTTTTAAAAATAGAGGCCAAAGAATAGTCATTTCCTCTTTTGTTTTAATCAAGAAAGTGCAGTTCATTTTTGCTTAAAATGCAAATAAAATGATGAATGGAACAGTTAGGACTGCTTTGTTTCTCTGAAAAACTACAAAACATCAGTTTTTCATTTGCCACAAGAGGTAATCTTTTAGTGCTTTTGTCCCCAAACGTAATGTTTAAATGGAGGTTAATTTTTCAAATATCTTAGATGATTTAGCAGAGTCCTAAGCACAGAACACAGTAATTCAGTTCATCAGACAACAAAGCCCATTAGCAGATATTACCAAGTCACTACTAAAAGGCAAGGATAAAGGAAATGTAGAGATTCATATCCTATCGTAATTAACATACCAAGCTTTGAGTGCAGATTACAGTAGGATTATGGTGAATTAACAAAGTACATTTGAGGCTCATTTTATAGGTTTCTTATTGTTTATTATACTTATCTGTAATATATATGCATTCATTTAATTCCATAACCATATAATTGAAACAAATAGCTGAAATCTATTTATATCTGCTGAAAGTAAAAAAGATTATGTTCCCAGCATATTTGCATCCATTTACAACTTAATCAACTGGACATTTTACTGTTCCATTTCCTCTGTTCTCTATGGAGATAAAATTTTTCTACTAATCTAGGCTGAATTTGTATCATTAAAAAAAACATTATCAAAACATTTCAAACTCAGTATACCTCATTCCATAATACAAATGAATTCACGGTGAAAGTTAATGGTTGAGATTGTTCCTTAACACCTCTGTTAAAATCAGTTTTCTTTCTTTTTTTTTTTTTTTTTTGGTAGCAGGGATTGAACTCATGACCTCACACTTGCCAGGCAAGTGCTTACACCATTGAGCTAAACCCTTGGCCAACTTTTCTCTTTCTTTTTGATAGTGGTATTATTCTTACTGAAGTAAAATTCACAAGACATAAAATTAATCAATTTCAAGTGAACAATTTATATTCACAGCATTGTACAAGCAGTACCTACCTAATTTCAAAGCAATTTCATATTCCATAAAGAAGGCTCATAACTTTTAAGGAGCTACACTACATCAACTCTTGCCCCAGCTTCCACCTCTGGATGCCAGTAGTCTCTATTTCTGTGTTCTGTCTCTTGAACTTACTTATTATGAATATTTCTTATAAATGGTATCACAAAGTTCTTTGCATTTTGTGTATGACCTCTTTCATTTACTATTATATGTTAATTATGATTTAACTTTTGTGAAAAGGATTTTCATAATTTTTGATAATATATTTGTATCTCTGTTTTAGAAATTGTTCATTGACTGCGTGGTTGAAATGAGCATTTGTCATGTATACACAGTTTACCCTCCTCATTTCATTGTTTTCCCTCTGCTTGTAATCATAATTTAGGACCTTTTTTTATTTTAAAGAGGTAAAACTAAACATAACAAAGCAGAACAAAACCGATCAGAAGAAAATAATGTAAGTGACACAGATCTCAAAGCAAGACAATAGGAGATCAACAGTGGCTACCATAATGTCTCTTGTTTTCTTCTAAATAGTTGTCTATATCTTCACACACAATGAATTCATACAAAATAAAGTAGTATAAAGCTGGTCAGAACAGAGTATGAAAGCATTACAGGCCTTCCAAACCAGACAATATGAAAATTAAAAATGGCTGCTATAATGTCTTTTGTTCTCTTCAAAATAGCTTTCCATACCTTCATGTATGTTGAAATGAAACAATACAAAACAGAGTAAAACCACTCTGAACAAAGAATAAAAGCATTACTGGATTCCACAGCATGATGATATGGAATCAGCAATGTGTACCATAATATCTCTTTTTCTTCAAAGAACCTGTTCATTTCTTCACACATAACAAAATTGATTCTCGTAAACTGTTTAGGAGAAGCTCTACACATGTATAAGCCTCTATATGTACACCTATCCTTCCTGTATTAGAGAGAAAAACAAAACAAAACAGATTACTAGAAAAATAAGAAACAAAAAAGTCAAATAAATAAAAATAGCAAAGAACCCAAAACGATGATGATATAGGTCTTCCAAACAAAGTGCTAGGAACAGAACTAAAGTTGTTATTTTACATAGTGATCTTCAAGAGTTAGGGCTATAATTTTTGTTCTCCTTTCAATAGCTGTCATTTCCCCCCCATACTTTGCAAATTGAGGTTATTTAAACCACATCTTTTTCTATATTCCCTGACATTATACCTTATGTCTTAGCTATACAGTATTTTTCTATTACTAAATCATCAGCACCTATTTATTCTTCAAATGTTTATTGAGGATCCACATTTACTATGGGCACTGTTTATAATACAAGGATAGAAGCTGTACCATGATTTTTCATACCTTAATAAAAGTCAAACTTCCATATTTTGATGGTACTCTGACTCTAAATTGGAGAAATAATGCTTTTAATAATAAGTAGTATTATCAGCATCATACCAGTTTATTAAAGTGATTTTTCCATTGTGACATGTACAGTGTCATGTCCAAATCACATTTAATACAAATTAGTTCATATTCAGCATTATAATACATTTTCTTCACTTTGACTTCTTTAATTACTTTGTACCTCATTTTAATTTGCTTTATATTTGGATCATGACATGCTTGTTATTTTCCTTATGTGATTGTTTTTCTACACAATTCAAATTTTCTTTTTATCTATATATTTGACTTCATTAGATCCTAAGTTTTTCTAACCTTTTATTGAGAATTTTTTACTCTTCGGTGTCTTTTGTTAGCAGCCTTTTTCCTTATGGCTATATTCCTGTACCCATTGTCATGTAGGTTTTTACAGAGTTTGTCACTTTGACACTGTCTTCCACAGATGTGTAGAATTACACTTGTTTCCTAGATTCCTTGTGCTCTTCCTTTTGGATTTATTCCTTCATTTGGCTGTCTCTTCAAACATTTCTCAGTGAAAAATTATTGGGAGTTAAGTTTTTTTGTGGCATTTAATTTAAGAATCTTGCTACTTTTACTTACAAAAATGATAGTTTCTCTGGGTATAAAATTTTGAAAGCATTATATTTTCATCTATGTCTGATGTTGTTGAAGAAAGTTAAGATGTCAGTATGATTTTGTGTTATAATATATAAATTTTTACTTCTCTAATTTCCAAGATCTCCTGTTTATCTTAATGTTATTAAAATTTGTAATACAGATATTTGTAAGTGCTTTTATTCTGAGCACCATAATAAGGACAACTTGTAAATTTTGGGTGCAAAACATTGTCTCACATCTTTTTCCTATTTTTGGATTGAAAAACCAATTGGATTTTAGATCATCTAATTTAGTGTCTTTGTCTTTCATGTTTTCCAATTGCTTTCCTTTTAAAATACATGTGTATTTCTACATATGGCTACTGAATTTTTTCATATCTTTTTCTCAAGATGTCTAACATCTTTATATATTTGTCTAATGACATTGCATCTAATCTCATATTGTGTCTTAAGTAACTTCAATTTGTGTTAATATACTGGATTCTTGTGGGCTCTCTTCTTTTAGTGGAGATTCTGAATAAGAATCTTGAATTGATTCACTCTTTCCTTTCTGCTGCATGTTGAACAGTACACTTTTGTGCAGATCTTTGGGCTGCTACCCAACACATGTCAAAAACAAACCACTTTATTTGTAAGACATCGTTTTGCCATAAAGAAATATTGGCTATCCTGACTTTTTGTCTAACTTTATTAAAAAGCAGATATTTCATTGATGGCATCAGAATATATTGTAGTTTGTGGTCCCCAGTGATTTCATTAGCTTGGAGCGCAGGTTTTCCACTTACCCATCAAGATGATATTCTAGCCATCCTATAAAATATTACAGTTCATCCTTTTCCCAACACTCCAGACACCTCTTACTCTGCACAAAGTTTATAATTTATGCTCAGTCACATGATATCAAATGAATGTGAGCTTTTTTGCATCTTGGAATTAATATGCATTTTAATAGACATGTGAAGAAATGTCTTTGCTATCAATTTTATTACTAGACAGTTTTAATGAAAACACATCAGTTTATTAATTCATGACTTAGCAGACAGGAAAACATGCCAAGACTTGTTCTCAGTAGTACATTCTAACTACAAGAAAAGTGGATCACTTTGAAATTTAACTCAAAGAGAACAGTAACCCTTCTTCACATCCATTACACACCTCTTGCATTGCTGTTAGATTATGATTTTGCCATAATGATTTTAAACAGAACTTGTAAGGTGAATATTTCCTCAGGTTTCCACCTTATTCTTATTTGTAAAATCACTTTAATTTATCCTGCAAAGAAACATTGGGCCTGGATGAGTTTAGCAATTTTTAGAAATTCTAGGAAGAGGAGTTTGGTAATGGGGTTACACAGAAAACCCCAAAATATTCATGTATTTTAAGCCAGCAAAAAGAAAACTCTCAATTTGTCAGCTACAATAACCTAACTGGGAAAGTAATCCAAGGTTCTCCACATTTCTGTACTCCTATGGGAAAAATGAATTAATTACAATCCCTCAGTTAGAGTCAAAGAAATTGAGTTTCTGCTAAAATATTGGAGGATGTTAACAAAATGTGCAAGGCTATCAGTTATTCCAGTGGTTAATTACTTTTTAGTAGTTACATTAGCTATTTTGTAAAGTAGAAGGATCCTGTTTGAAATGGGTACATGGTGACAGTTTTTAATCAAGATAAATTACTACGAAGAATGCACATTAGACGTTATTTAAATCTTTAAAAAGTTTTATTTTGAGAAATAAGATGTATTAAATGTGTGATTGTATGTCCATCAACACTTTGAGAATTTTTTTAAACGTCGAAGGCAGTCTTTTGTTAATTGAGGAAAATATATGCATTCTCCCAAATATAAGCGTTGATTATAAATCTCTAAATGTGTTTTTCAAAAATACAACTTTATATGGCATTATATAATTTGCCTCAAAGAATTTTTAGGCACTTCCATGCAAGTAAATAAAATTCAAGTAATTTCCATACCATTTATTCATTCATCTTGAAAGTTCTTTGCATAGAAGGATTTATTGGATAGTTACTATGTTTTAAGCAATATGAATGAATTTAGCAATTATCTCATTAGGTTTTCTTTGAAAATATATATGCACATAATTGTAAGGGAGGCAGAAGGAAATAGAAATGAAGAGGAAGTTTGTTACAACAAAATGAATTTACTCCGGGATATTTTTTCAAATGGAAAATTAAAGAAAAGAATAATAATAATAATTAGAATAATTAAAAAAGAATTAGCAAAAATTTGGTTAAGTTAAAAACTGTGAAGGAAATGATACTACAAAATTACCCATTTCTCAGGAGAACAATAGTAATGAATATGAGAAAGTGGTAGTGAAGTAGTTCTTATACAATCTTTGTATCTTAATCACATAATTCTCCTAGGATGCTCACCCAAACCCAGGCTTCACAAATCTGGAATAAGAACTCTTTTGTGAGAAAATATGTTAACTGCAGGGTTTGGGCTTGACTCTTTCTTCAGAATGAAACAATATCATGAAACTAAGAATATAGTAAGTTAATAATGATTTATATCTTGCACTGGGATGACACTACACATTTGTATGAATTTAGAAGCACTCCATGATTTATGTACTTATTTTTAGTATTTTGTGTATGTATTTTATATGAAAAGAAGAATAATCAAACATTGAATACTACCTAATGATATGAGTGCCAAAATATTTAGTAGAATTAGAGTAATATTTGCAATTTACTTGGACATGTAAAAGATAATATGTCAGACATGTGGGGGACACCTGATTAGACAGGTGAGTAAGCAGGTGTAGTAACATGTTCATTATACATGCTGTGCAGTGAATATATAAAACAGGTTGAATTGCAGGTGGGCTATTCCTTATCCAAATGTTTGGAACAAGAAATATTTTGGATTTCAGACTTTTCCAGATTTCTCTATATCTGCATAGACATGGGAATGGAATACAAGTATAAACATGAAATACATTTCTATTTCATGTATATTTTATAATCTTAGGTTGACAGGAATTTTGAACAATGTTTTTATTGTATCTATGATCCATCACATGAAATCAGTAAGAAGTTTTCCACTTGTCATATCATGATGGTTTCATAAAGTTTTAGATTTTGGAATAACCCTGGTTTCAAGTCTTTAAACTAGCTACACTCAAACTCTATATGAAAATTATTTCAACTTTTCAATATGTTTGACACTTTCTGCAATAAAGTTAAAAAAATAAAAATCACTCTATATATTCATTAATAAAGAAATTTAAATTTTTGATGTTTGCACATCTTCATAATTTGAATACTCTTTTCAATTTTTCAAGTATAAATTCTTTAGATATTAAAAAATTTTGTGCAATAATATAGCTAGTGATTGGATTGGAGGGTATAGGCTTAAAACATAAATATTTTATTAAAGCATCTTGCTGTTTTATTGTTATATAACATCTTCCACATTCAGTTCATTAAACTGACAGGTCATTGTGGGCTAGCTATTAGTGTTGGGTGATACCTGATGGAAGGAGTGAATTGAAGGAAAATTGTGAAGAAAGCATGGAGCTTTCCCTTTATTAGGGAGCTTCCCTAATAAAGCTCCGTATTAAGGTTGTATCCAGAATCAGCAGGGTCAGGCATACATTGACATCCTCATAAACCTGTCATAACTTCTTAAAGAGCTCATTTTATTTCACTTAAAAATAGCTGATAAAATAAAAATAAGTACAATTTTTAAAACTAAGATTTCCTTTGGAAACAGAACCAAGTTAACTATTTTGAACTAGTAAGTCTTGCTATGCATTTTTATTTGCTTCTCTCTTTAGTGGGAATCCTGCAGTAAGGACTGACTTTCACACATTATAACAATCTATTTATAATGTTATTAATCCCAGAGTAAATCTCAACTCTCATAAAATTTGCTTAAGGAAGACACTTGCTTGTGCTTCTATAAGAAATTTGCTCAAAATACTTGGCTTCCTATTTACTTAAGTGTATAAATACACTGAATTTCCCAGGAATATTTTTTTTGTTACATAAAGATAGGTAATATCACACCTAAGTGAAACTAGGGAAATTCATGAGTTTGATCAATGAACTCAATTATGGCCCCATTCCAAGGATTTCTAGACTTCCCTTACAGTGATTCATGGCCTTGCCCATCTGACACTTCTCTCCAAATATTTTCAATAAACAAGAAGGATACTGCAGAGCATGTGTGTTGTCTCTCCCTCTGTTTTTTCCCTCTTTCCCTCTCTTCTTCTTGCATTCTCTCCCCCACCATTCCCCTCTCTTCCTCTCTTCATGTCTCCCTCATGCCCCTTCTCTTTCCCTCTCCCTCTGGGTCCCCAGTTGATTTCTTTGCAAGGTTAGTTCCTAATTCATTCCTAGCATCCATGCATTATTAATGCTCACGGCGCTCCAAGGTGGCAGTGACAAATAGGAAGCAAATTCTACTGACTAGTGAGGAATGTACTTTTTAGTCATGCTTGAATTTTTCAATCCATTCTGCTTGTTGAGGATTTTTTAGTAGACTCTGAATCTGAATGTGCCTTTGTGTCTTTCTTCTCCCTTCATATTTTCCCCACCTTTTGGCTTTTTGAACTCAGAAGTATTCAAGCAAGAGAGGAAGATTATGCAGCAACACTTTCAGTGAGAGCACAGCAAAAAAACTTCACAATTTTAAATGAATCTTTCATGGTTTTCAGTACAGGAAGTTAATTCTCTCTCTCTCTCTCTCTCTCTCTCTCTCTCTCTCTCTCTCTCTCTCTCTCTTCCTCTTTCTCTATCTCTTTCTCCCTCCTTCCCTCTCTCCCTTTCCCTCTATCTTCCTATCCCCCTACTTCGCTCCCTCCCTCCCTTTCTCTGTCTCCTTCTCTCACTCACTTTTCTCTCTTCTTCTTTGCATGTAGAAGGCAATGGTTTTTACTCCAAAAAAACTCTGCATGTAATTATATAAATTACACTGTTTTAACAAGGTTATTCCAGGTCTAGTATTCTAGAAATAATAAAAGTTTGAATCATGAAAAACATTATTTTTCCTCAATGTGAAGATTTGCTCCTTCAGATACAAAATTATATGCATTTTGTAATATAAAAAGCAATCTATAAAACATATTTTGAGATGGTTCTCAGGTACTATCAAACCCACTAGTACTTCTATTTAATTTGTTTAATTCAGAACTCTTTTAAAATATATCTTGGTACATGTGACGATGAGTTTGTAGAAAAGGAATTCTCTCTGTACAGACTTAATTGGTAAAGAATAAGGAATTCTAATTCCCTCAAGAGCTAGAGGCTGCAATCAGTCCTTGTTTAGTACATTTTCCCTGTTTGAAGATAAAAATAACAATTATGAACTTCAAGTTATGTATTACTACAGTGTTTGTATTTGTGAATTCTTAGTAAATATTCCATTCAAAAGATGATCAGTTATTCTGAAGTGGAAGATATTAATAACTGAGTAAATTAAGGATTGGTCAAGTCAAAAGGCAAAACACCACAAATTTACAGATACGCCTGGCTTTTAATTGTGATTCTTATAACACTGCAGCCTCTACTCTACAAAATTGAATCTGTACTTCTACGGAGCAATGGCAGAACACTGCGTTTTGTGAATTGGAAACAAGAATATAGGTCAGTAGGGAAAAAAAAGACACTCGTCATGGTAGTGAGTTATCTGTTTTATAAGGACTAAAGCACAGAGTACCGCCTACTGCTGACTTAGATTTACTTCAGTCTCCTGTTTTCAGGGAAATATGGTCTGTTTCGGGATTTAACTACTTTCTTAAAGTTTCAGTTTGTTTGTGTCAGGACTTAGCAGGAGTGTTTATATTTTGGTTTTATTTGTTCCTTTGAGGTCTACTTTGGTGGTTCACTCCAAAACAATGGTCTTCTGTAATTTTGTTTAACATAACTGGCAATACGTCTTTGTTAAGCAATTTAAATATTTCCTAAAAGAAAAAAAATGTACACAAATTTTTTGAAAATGTGTTGTCTTCCTAGTAGAGTACTAGTTGTTTTCAAAATATTATCTAATTTAAATAAGATGAATAAGCCAAATATGAAGGTGCCAACCTCTTTGCAGCACTCTGGGAGACTGAAACAGGAAGACTGCAAGGTAAAGTCTAACCGGCTACATAATAGTGTTTTAGTCACATACTGTCTCAAAAAAAAAAAAATAAAGATTTTTAGAATGGGGTAGAGAGCTGGGCATGATGACACATGCATGTAGTCCCAGCACTCCAAATTCTGCAGCAGGAGAATCACTGTGAGTTCAAGGTTAGCCTGAACCACAGAGTGAAACACCATCTGGAATAGACAAAATAAAAGGGTGGTGGGGTAGGCATCAACTCAGTGTGAGGCCCAGGGCTCAAATTGTAGTACAGCATAAATAAATTCCATCAAACAACCATTCTTTTTATTAATTTTTAAAATGTTATTATACATTTCAGGACATGATTACATTTATCCTGGAGTTGGTACATGTGTATAGCATACCTTACATTTTGTGTCTCCTGCTCCACCCATCCCTTCCTGTTCCCTCCAGCTCTTGGTCCCTTTCCCACTTGCAAAAGCTCAATTTCCATTTTCTTGGTTCAATTGGTTTTTTTTCTAGATTCTTTACTTCCTTTTCCTCCTCCTCCCTCCAACTCTTGTTCCTTTCCCACTTGAAAAAGATCTCCCTCTCCACTGTTGCTTGTATTTATTTTGCCCATTGATTGTATTTTGGACTTTTCACATAAGAAAAAATATGAATATTAAGCTTGTGTATATGACTTGTTTCACTTAGTGTTATGGTCTCAAAGTGCATCCTTTTAACTGCAAATGCCTTATCTTTTTTGTGGCAGAATAGTGCCACATAGTGCACCTGTGCACCTGTGTATCTAAATATCACGTTGACTTGATCCATCTCTTGATTGACATGTAGATCCTTTCCAAGACTTGGCTATTATAAACAGGGTTGCTACAAACATTAGTATGCATATATTGCTGTAATACAATGGCATTAGCGCTTTGGAAAGATATCATAGAGGAAAAATATCTTTGCAACAATGTACTGCTAAGTTTGCTTTGTAATTAAAATACAAATTTGGATAGTGTAATTAATTTAGAAGGGGCTAATTAGTGGCAAAACAAAGAGAAGTAAACAATTTTGATTGCAAAGGCTGTGTTTTGTGAATACACATGTTGCCCCCTTAGAACTTGCATTCCTTCACTGCACAATCATTATATTTTATTCGTGAAATTGTTTAATAATGACAAGAGCACATGAAAGTATGGGCTCATTTACAGGTAGGCATTGTTGGCTTAAGCGCCTCAGAAGAGTTTTCAATCATGGATAATTGACTCAGAAACATGGATATCAAATCAGTTACAAAACGTTCTGCTACAGGGTCTACTACATGTATTTAGCCATCAAAGAACTAGGTGAAATAATTAGGAGCCTGATGAAGGAAAAAGTTAAACTAACACCTATGTATAAGTATAGAATCAGGTATTTACAAATAAACAGAGCAAATAAGGAAATCTTTTGGATTTCTAAGAGTATAAAATAGGCAAGTTGGAAATCCAAAAGTGAATATTAAATAATTAAAGATATCATACTTAGTTTCCTAACTGTGAATATTATTGTAATATTTCTCATAAGAGGAATATTGGACCCAGGTACATCCATGTCCACCTACAAAATTTCCACAAAGGATACAGATTTCTGAGAATATAAAATAAAATTACTACTAGGCCATACATGTAGTGTAAGCAGAGAAGATAATGTAAAAACTTCCATACACATACATGTAAGGGTGAGATAAACACCGAAAGTACTATCAGCAGTAATGTCCGGCAACCTTAGAACACAGATCACTGTGTTTCTGTGCATGGGAAGGAGGAAAAGTCTGCCTTGGCCTCAGAATTGCTCACATAAAGGGAAGAGACAGTCAGAGTAGGACCCTTATGGATTAGAATGCTAACTGTTTGGAGGAAACTAACTTAAAAGTGCTGGGATAAGCAGTCATCCTGAGAAGGTAATCTTCTAGAACAGATTGAGACAATTTGGAAGAGAATGGTATACCTTAGCTATCTGGCAAAGAAAGAACAAAAAGAAGGAAAATCATTTAGCAGTCAGTAGAGAAAAAAACGGATCATAGAATCAGAAGATTCACAGATTTATTCCTAATAGATGAAGTGTGTTAAGAAAAGTTTTGGTGTCACTAAAGGAAAGTTTGATCGAACTAAGAAGCTTGGTAAATTATAGATACCCCAACACCTTTTCTTTTTTTTTTTTTTTTTTTTTTTTTGGTACCGGGATCGAACTCATGACTGCGTGCTTGCAAGGCAGGTGCTTACGCCACTGAGCTAAATCCCCAGCCCCTCCAACACCTTTTCATGTTTCGCCCATTATAGCTACTCCCACAAACTCCAGCACATTTTAAAAAAGAATGCCAATAAAATGGCAAGAAAAACTCTTCCACTTTGTTATTGGATAGAAAAATAAACAGAATGTGATAATCAGAGCTATTCAACTGATCAAAGTATTAATGGAACTTTGAGCTTGAAATAGAATAAAGCTTAAGTCAACCCTACAACATGAATAAAAAAAGTATGACTTAGCATATAGAAACGTGCACACCAATCAGAATAGAAATAGTTACAGAACCAAAGGATATAAAACTACAGTCGACTGAAAACATAAAAAACCCAAGAAAAATACAAAATTATCTCAGAGAAAGATCTAATTTCATTTTGTTTGAAAGTACACTGAAAATATATTAAAGATTCTGAATTTCTCCCCAAAGAAATTTTAAGTCTTATTTTAAAAAATAGTGTTTAAAGGTAATATGGGCTAGTGTTTTTTTATTAGGACTTACATCTCCACTCCTTTTTGAATATATACATTTTATATTTTTTTAATAATTCTGCCCAATTACCATCAGCTTTCATTTGAACTAAACAAACTATTGGGCAGATCCTTTTCTCAAAATATTCTTACTTCTTTACAGACCTTTACAGGTCAACAGCTGGAGTATACTTTTTAAAACATACTTGAGTTTTCATATCATTGTATGGGTTGCAACCACAAAAAGTTTCCAGTGAAAACTCAGTGTGAACATGAGTGTGCCACACCCCCAGAGTAGTCTTGTTCTCTCCAGGGACTAAAGACACCTTCCCAGCCACACAGGTTCTTGCTCTTCTTTGAACCTGGCAGGTTTCTTCTGACCTGAGTGCCAGTGCCTAAAATCCTTGTGATGCTTAGAAGACATTTTCCCTAAATCTTTATACCATTGTCACTTGATCCTTCGCTGTCATTAACTCAAAGTGTCTCGACAGAAAAATCCCTCTCCTACTTGTTTGATCTACAGTCTTCCTGCTTCTTTTTATTTCTTTCCTCCTGCTCCACAGCGTCCTGTGGCTCTTTGCATTACTTTACTGTTCCCATGGTGCCTGCCCAAAATATATTTGACTGTTTATTGTCTCCACAGCCCCAAACTGTAAAGCTGACCTTTCTCATTGCTATAGCTGCAGTGTCTACGTCTTTATAAATACATGTCTACACATATCATATAAATATGTAGCTGAATGGATGAGAGAATATAAGTATAAATAAAGGAATAAATAAGTATAATACAATTAGGTTTTTCTTATCCAGCTTTCTTTTTTTCTGATGGATATGGCACAACAAGAACATTCATGTGGGAAAATAAACAGTGTCTGATCCTCCCTACTTTGCAGGGCTTTATTACAAAGAGGAAGGAGACTAAGAAAATTAGTTTAAAATATGTGATGGAATAACTCACCCAATATTTATTGTTTAGTTAGTGGATGGTCATGTTGCTAAATTTCCTTTCTAGAGTAAATTAACAGATGTTAAAAATGAAAGAGAAAAAAATACATGAAAACTGCATCCATACAGTTTCACACTTATTGATAAGTAAAAATACCTGCTGTTCTGCTGCTGGCAAAGTGAAACTAGAGGGATGAGGGAATGTAGAAGGTTTTTGAAAGTAAAATGACAGCTGACAGATATTTCCTTAAGATAGTGGTTTTGTGAATTATTTTCAAAGCTATGTGATCCTGTTTTCAACTTTCAGAGGCTTGAATTTTCTTCTACTCATAGCAAAGAGTCTAGACAAGACAGACAGTTATCAAATACAAGGAAAACAAAAAATCTAGCTTTAGAATGAAAAATAGAGAAATGCATATTTTTACATTTTGTTTGGTGAGTAGATGTTATTATTACATATTATTCTTATATTAAATAAGAAAGGAAAGTACCACTGAAAATTATCAGTAAAATTTAGAAACAAAAGATCAGAGCAAAATAAATTCTATTGTTTTTGGTCTTCAACTGACTTTCTTATGTAAAATTTCCAAGTACAATTCCTTCTGCCACTATGGTAAAAAGTACTCAGTAAAGGCTATCATAACCAAAGGGAAAGTTATTTGATATTTTATAAAGTTCAGTAGTAATCATTATTGCTGAAGGAAAAGCAATTTGTTCATTATCTTGTTGTTTAATTCTTATTTTTTCTTTAGCTCTAGGTACAAATGCTGTCTGGTCCAGAGGCATGAGATTATAAAGCCCCTTATGGTGCCTTCAGGGAAAATCAGAAATAAAGAAGAATGGTGGGGATAAAACTGCAAAGATGAAGTCGATACTCCAGAGCAATAGAGAAGCTAAAATACTGATAATACTTGTAAGCTATGAATATCTGTGTCTATTTATTGAATGCTAAAGACAATGTTTAATTAGTCCTTGTGAAGGCATGTAATATGTTCCAGCTTCTCCTTTCATTGTTGCAAAATATTGTGATTCATAAAAATTTGTTATACCATATGCAGATACTGTCATTTTTTCCTACATAGAATCATTTAATAACTGTAACAGAGATGGGGTTAATGATAAAAAAGGTTTAAAATATAGCAACCGTGCTACACATTGGTTTATCAAGAAAAGTAACCAAATAACATTTGTTATGGAAAATTGCTTGCCATTTAATAACGAAGTATCTTGATATACCTCTATCCACAAAATTTCATTTCTGTCATGGACTCATCTATTGTATATAAATCTTTGCAAATGACATAAACTATTGATTTGATAACTCTTTCATACTCCATTATATACAGATTTATATTTTTAAAGAATTAAGGTATCAGGGTATTATTTATATGACTGAGAAGAAATATCATACAGTCAAGCTTATTTATTTTTTGAGGAAATTTTATCAATTATAACAATTGTGTTAATCATAAAAAGCTTCATTTGGGTGTGTGTTTTTTTGTTATTCAGGAAAGAAAGTGTCTGAGGAAATACATGTTTAAATATAAAATCAGCATACACTATGTGACTTCTTATTCTTTTGCCTTTGCTATACAATCTGGGATTTAGCACTACCATCAGACACCAGAATGAAGTAGCATATTCCCAGAGTCTAGCTCCAGTCAGAGCACTAGATTCTTTGTCACTTTAGGTCAGCTGTGAAGTACGGAAGGCTCAAGTGCAAAGAGGCCTAAGAACTCTGCTCTCCCTATGTAAAAGATGCAATGCTATTTTTACCATACATTTTGGCCTAATGATTTTTGTCTTGATCTTTAGAAAGTTTTGCATTTACTTAATAAATTGTTTATTGTTTATAGTATGTAGAGCACAAAAAGATTTAATTTATACTCTAGTCAATTCCCAGTAACTTTTAACTTAAGTGTTTAATGAATTTAGTAGTCTTTTCTGAGCTGACAAAATTCTAAAGAGCAGTGAAAAACTGGTATAGTGAGGTGATTTGACTTTGACTAATATGAATGACTACAGTATAAAACGGATTATTTTTCTGTTTGTGCTTCTATTCAATGTCTGAGCCTCACATTCAATGCACAGACTATATAAGATAATCATATCCCAAATTTATGGTACAGTCTACAATATTTTGTACAATCTACAATATTTTGGGCAGTAGAAAAAGGTCAGTATTAATATATCAAGAAAAAAGATAATAAACTGGATGTGTCTCTAAGTCTTAAGTGGACTATGCTTACTTAAATATTTCCTGACACTATAAAAGAAAATACCACAGCTTCCACTAAAATTTAGTTTGTGCTTACTGAAAAAAAAAACACAGTTCTGACAGAACTCCAGATATGTTAACACGAGTTCCCTAGGTCCTAGTGGATAGACAAGAATGAAAAGAAGAAATGCGATTGTATGCTTTGGTCATTTAAAAATTCTCTTCTCATTAAATATAACAATGACAATTACTATTTATGGACAATGGTTTTGTTATGTTGTTTTATTTATATTAAATTATGTTGCTCTAATAGAAAGGATTTTTATGCTGTAAACCAGAATATTCATTTATTCAACCCTTTCTGCAATCATTGACTAAAATCTCTAACGCCCTACTCTGTCCAGGCACAGTTCTCCCTGCAAGGGCCACAGAAATGAATAAGATAAATTGTGTGCCCAGGAGGTGACCAAAGTGCAAAGGAGCCACTATTCTCTGGCAAACACTGTAACACGTATGTGATAGCACTGTTAGAAAGTCATGCGGTGTTTTATGGGAGTTACCAGGCAAAGGCAGAGTCTGGTGGATGCTTGTAGCTTCTGTTAGGCACTAAGCAAGGAGAGACAAATGGTCTTTCTTTTTTTAAATTTTTACTATTTTATGTTAAAAACAAAAATAAAAAGGGATAAAAATGATACAGAATTTCAAAAGATAATAGGAGATTAACACTAGATAGTATATTAGATATTGTTATCTTAAACGTAGTTGTTCAGATTATAAGTTTTAGGCATCAAAAAATGATCAATCAAACAATGAAAATAGGATCTGTTCTTTTTGATGACATAACTGAGATTAGTAATATAATTATGTATTGTATACATATATATTTATACACGCATGTATACACATATACATATAATCTTTTCTTTTCTTTTCTTTCTTTTCTTCTTTCCCCCATCCCAGTTTTTTTTTCCTTTTGAGCACTTTCTTTTCCTTTCATTTTCACCATATATATTGTACATTTTGGATCTTGTTGCTCTTTCAGTTTATTATTATTATCATCATTAGTATTATTGTTATACTAGGGAGACTATGATATTTACAAATGTGAGTCTGAATTATTTCACCTATGAGAATAATTTCAAGTTGCCTCCATTTATCTATAAAAGCCTCAAGATCATCCTTTTTTATAGCTGAGTAATATTCCATTATAGAAAAATACCACATCTTTTTCATCCATTCTGTGGTTAATGAGCATTTTAGTTTTTTACAAGATTTAGCTACTGCAAATTGTACTGCTATAAACATGGATGCACATATATTGCTGTGGCATGACCTTTTCAATTTTTCTGGGAAAAAATCCAGGAGGGGAACAGTTGGATTGAATGGGGCTGCCAATCCTAGTTTTTTGAGGAATCTCCATACTGATTTCCACAATGGCCGCATCAGTCTATACTCCCACCAACAGTGGAAAAGTGTTCCTTTTTTTCTCATAGCTCTGCCAACATTTGTTATTGTTTGATTTCTTGATGGCAGCCATTCTTTCTGGAATGAGATACAGTTCTCAATGCTGTTTTAATTTTCATTTCCCGAATGACCAGTGATGGTGAATATTTCTTCATGTATTTGTTTGACATTTTTTTATCTTCATCTGAGAAATGTGTATTCATCTCAGATGCCAATATTTGGAGTGGGTCTTTAAATTTGGGGGCTTTATATGTTTTGGATATAGGTCCTTTGTCTGAGGGACTGCTGGCTAAAATTCTTTCCCATTCTGTGGTTTTTCTTTTCACTTTGTTGGTGATTTCTTTTGAAATGCAAAAAGTTTTTAATAAGATGAGATCCAAGTTGTTGATTCTTTGAAGTACTTCTTGTACAGTTTGTGTTTTGCTCATGAAAATCCTTGCCTATCCCTATGTATTCAAGATTTGGTCTTTCTTAAGGAATATGATGATCAACATTCAATTTACAGAGTTGAAGAGAGGGCAGAAACCACAAAGAACTATCTGTGTGAACATATGACAAGTTTTACTATCAATAATAAAGATTTTCTTTTATTGCATATCATATAGTTTTCAAAAATGGACACAATGTTTTCCCTTCTCTGTGTATTTCTCAACAATTTGAACCTGAACTTCACTGGTGACTTTCTACAGCAAATAGAATGTGGGGGGACTCAAAGTTTACAAGTATACAGTGAGAGCTTTAAATGTCCTTGTACTCTTTCTCTCTTACTCTGAGGACCTATGGCATTACACTCTAAAGCACAAGTCAGCAATAGCCTCTTGGATGATGAAAGACTCATGAAGCAGGGACAATTTGCCCTCGGTCACCCATTGTCCAACCACAGAAGAAAATAAACCCAAAAGAGACCAGGAAGTTACTAGGAGATCCCACAAGAAAAATGCCAAAATGGAGTCATAAAATAAATAAATGGGATACTCTTTGAAACCATTATGTTTTTCAATAGCTTGTCATCAGCCAAAAGGTGAGCACACACATATTTTATTTTCAGTCACTTATGTGCATGAGTCTAAGATTTGTTTATCCATTGTACTATATTACACGTAAAAATCTATATAGACACACAATAACCAACAAAATTCTTTAGCATTTTAAATTCTTCATTCACAAATTACCAAAATGAAAAATTATGGGTTTTTTTCCTTTTATAAACTATATAATGAATTATCCATTAGCTGCTTGATTACATGATTACATGGCACTTTCAAACTCCTTTTTGAGTTTGAGAAAGGATCTGACTGATTCTTCAAAAAAGTGTGGTGTTTAACCTAACCCCAGAATCCTCTATTCACTTTATTTAAACCAACGTACTGGGAAAAGGTTCCAGCAAACACCCTCAATGTTATAAGGAAAGTCTTTGGAAATCCTCACGTTGTTTGTCTTTCTAGAAACTTCTTGGGAAGAATGTTCTTCCATATATTCAACTAACCTCAAATGACCTTAATGAATAAATTTCTTTCAAAAATTGTTATATATATCTGTATAAATATATTTTACTAGAAAATTTAAATCTCAGCATGAAATAATTGAAAGTTTAGAGACAGCAAAAGGGAAAAACTGTCCAGAACCTACATAGACACCAAGAAGGGTACACATTTAAAAACTTCCTAGAAACCCTAATTTGGGGATAAATGAGTCAGTAAATAGACCTCATGGATGTATATATCATAATGTATCACTGAAGTTGAGTTGAGATGGCTTAGAGAAATGGATTAATTTAGATATTAAATCAACAAAGAAAATAAATGAAACCTTGAAATTATGAATGACTCTGTTTTGTACCCTCTTTCCTTTTTAAACTCTGTTCTTTTTCTCTATGGAACTACATTCTTGGCCACTAGCTTTTTTTTTTAATTGAAATGTCTATGACCCATACATTTAAATTTCTTAACCAGAAATCTCTCTTGATCCAGTGCCTACATCTGACCTTTTCACTCTTAAATGTCATAAATAACCACTAGCTGATAGAATCTATAATTAAAATTATCAAATTTATACCCAAAGTGGAATAACTTCCAGGTTTATTCCTTGGTGAGTGATCCACTGAATCCTGTAAGTTGGGTCAGAAATCCAGGACTTATGTGTGACACTTGGCTTTTCCTCAATCCAGACCCATTTTTATTAGATTCTAACAGGTTCATTCTTTAAAACCTCCAAAAACATCTCCTACTCATCTGTATTTCCATTTCCACAGTCCTACTATCCTGTCTTGCCAGGACTACTTCCTTGGCCACCTACTTTTTGTCACTCATTCACTTTTATTCATTCACTTTTATTTATCCAGCTCTCTCTTTCTACTGCAACTAGAAAGATTTTGAATAAGCACAACTATGCCCATATTTTTACTTAGAAATTTTCAGTAGTTTTTCCTTTTTGTTAATTACATTCTATAAGGTTTTTCATGAACTGAACACTTCTGACTTTTCAAACTTAGCTCTCTCCCATCCAAATTCAGATGCTGAGGTGATTCAGAAGTGGAAAATACAATAAGCCTGTAATTGACTCAGCATTGCCTTTTATGCTACGTAAAGTACATTTTTCTCTTCTCATTGCCTGCATATGTTGCTTTTATTGTCTATACTCATTTTTCTTCTCTGATAATTCCTACTTGCGCTTCTGATAGTACTTGAACTATAAATCCTCAAAACATGCTCCTGACAAACCCTTCTCGAGAGATTAAGAGTCCCTTAAATTTATTGTTTGCATGATTTTACCTTTAGAACAACTCTCATAACTAGTAATTATTCATTTCCTTAATTATTAGATTAATATTTGTTTGGTTTATGCTGGGCAATATAGTAGCTCTTAAGTACATATGACTATATAAATTACATTAATAATAATTTTAAATATTAACTCTTTTTAGTTAAATTACTTCATGGACATTTATGGCTACTTGTTACTCTATTGGACAATGACAAAAAAAAAAAACATTTCCATCACTGCAGAAAATTATGTTGGGAATTATATACTTTGATAGTAAGTTCTGTAAAAATAGAGTCAATTTTTCTTGGGTCAAATTCAACATCTCCCTCCAAATAAGTAGTTAGGATATATTATTGCTTGTTGGAGGGAAATATTTCTGAAGCTTTATTTCAATTTTTTAAAATTCTGTATTATAGGGTTGTAATTAAGCTCAGTGGTCTAAGCACCTGTCTGGAAAGCGTAAGGTTGTAAGTTCATTTCCCAGTACCAAAAAAAATTCTACATTGTAAGATGATTTTAAAATTCTTTTTTTTAACATGTCTCCAGCACAACATTTGAAGTAATCAGTATCACTCAGTGATGTCATAGATAACAATTAATATAATCAATCATTTTCTTAATAGGAGCAAAAATGGATCAAGATGAGATATGTGTGTGTACCAAATAAGCATGATGAATGTATTTATTGTGTATCATCAATTTAAAAGGGGAGAAATAAAGAAAAAAGGGGCACACAAGAAAGGACTTTGGAAGAGCAGAAATGTGACTTCTCACTTAGAAGAATTTTTCAGGTGTGACGGTGCATGCCTGCAGCCCCAGGGTTCTTAGAGACAGGGCGCTCAAGGGCAGCATGGGCAGGACACCAAGTTTCCCTGAGGAAAAAAAGTGTTGGGTTAGTGTACAGTTGAAAGACTGATAAATCTTCGCATACATCCATGTCCTCATCGTTTAATATAGTTTGCATTGATGGTTCCATTTTCAATTCAGTAGTAGCCTATGGATCGCAGTTCAAATTTTGCTAAATCTGACTCTAGGTACTAATGATTTAGTAACATCTCAAGATTAAGAATGTCTGTGGTTTAAGGGCAAACAATTTTCTTCCAGTGGTCTTAAATCACATCAGACTCTAATTTTAAATTGCAATATCACCTTTTTTGTGTGTGGAGATTGATTGTGGGCCAGTTGGCTCCCATTCATATCTCTAAATCAAGCATGTTCTGGTAGGGCTTGCACATTGCAGTGGAAAGTAGGAACAAGGCCAGTGAAACTCACCTTAAGTCATTCCATTATAACCGTGAGTCAAGAGGCTTGCCACTCTATCACAACTGCAGAGAGCTTGAGAGGAGAGTGCTTCAGCTGCACTGCTCCTTTCTCCTTCACTTTACTTCTACTTTCACGCTGCATGAAATAGTTCCACTAAAATCTTAATGATTTTTTAAAATGAAAATACAGTCATTTGTGTAAGCTTGGAATCTGAATCTCTGACTATTTTGAAATAACAGAACTAAGAGGCTTAAAAAGGTATATTTCTGATCTACCACTTAAAGATAATCACAGATGGGATATTTCCATATATTTATACTAGACTTTCAGTAAATGTTTCGAATGACCTTTGGAGATTTTCTGGGATGCTATTGAAATCTAAGCAATTAGAATCTATATGATACTATTTAAAAGAGATAACTTTGATGAATAAAACTATATATAAGTGCGCTCACAGAGAGTAAAAGTTTACAAAGGAAATGTTGGGTCATCTGTCACCCATGAATGACATAGCAACTCTTCATAGGTCAGGAGATTCAGATGATCAATCCAGATCACATCCTAAATCAGCCTACAGAAGTTCTTCCACTACCGCCACATGGAGAAAATAAAGATGAACCAGCAAATAGAGAGACATAGGGAATATTAAGGCACCTGAAAGCTGGACGGGAAAAAGCTAGTATTAATGTTTTTACACAGTTGACAACTCAGAGGAAGAACTTCAGAAGCTAAGTAAATGAGTAAACTGTAAGCAACCACAATTCAAGAAATACATACAATCTCTCTGATTATCATTCACAACCCTGATTTAAGAAAATTATCATCAAGACAAGCAGCACCAGGATCAGGAGTTTTGCAGGGTTGAAGATTAGTGTTCATGTAATTTCAGAATTCTGTTTAAACAGAGGTAACAAGTTGGGTGTTTGTATTTTATTTTCAATACTTCTTTTGTAGAAAGAATTGAAAGTCATTCTGAAAAGATAACTTACATTTCTAGATTTCTATGCAGACTTGTGTATAGGATAAATGCATACTTATTCTATATGTTATTCTATATAGATGCTATTCATTCATTGTCAATGACACTTTTAAGTCCAAATTAACCAATGCTGACAACAAAATAAATTTAAAATTACCTTAAATATTAAATATATTAACCATTATCAATTTCAGGTAAGGATAAAAGAAAGGAAGAGAATCAATTACTATAATATGTGGTGAAAAACTACTACATTCAAGTAATCACTATTGTACCACATGCTATTATAAAAGGGATAGTTCTTCATTAATATTGTATCTAATCCTGTAATGTGATTTATAAAATGGGTTTGTAAACTTTCAAATCACCATGCTAGATTTAAATTTTCATTTTTCAGGTAGCTAACTACTTGTAACATGAGGTAGTTCAGTTTCCAAGGTTAGACTTTCAGGTTTCATTTGTTAGGACTTGAATAAGTTAAAATGTATAAAAACACTTAATACACTGTAAGTTTCTAACATGTGCCCACTAAATAAAGCATTGTACCTGAAAAATAAAATTGTTCTCTTATTGGAAATTTACTAAATCTTCTGAGCTTAGCATATGATCAGATAATTGTGGAAAAATGCAATTAACATAGTAAAATACTTTATTATGTACTTCATTATTTAAGTATTTAAAAATCTACATAAATTATTTAGTGGCATGGATATGGTATATCAAACATGAGTAAAAATTAGACTGATTTTAAATCTGAGGATTATTTTTCCCTTCTAAAACACAAGGTTTCAAGCCTAAGTGGACTTTGCATAGCTTGCAATCATTATTTCTGATTAAAATTTAGAAAGACTTAGAGGTAAAGTAAATGAAAGATATTATAAGGGCTATTTGGTTAGCTTTTTAAATAACTGGAAAGTAAGTTTAACATTTTTGGCTATACAACACTTGATGTACTCAGAGCAAATATAATAATGAATATCTAACAAACAATAAGAACAGCTTCAAAAATATGCATTTATATAGTTAAAATATATTTTTAAAATATACTATAAATGCAATTAGTCTTTTCTGCACTTGTGGAATATTTGTTAAACATACCTGTATTTCTTTGTTGAGGCATGTTACGTCCTTGATAATTTAGAGTAATTCTAGGTGCCTCTGTACTCTGGAGAAACAGGCAGTAATATCACAAGTTCTAGGCCACCTGGACCACTTGGAAAGACACTATCTCAGAATAAAATTAAATTTTAAAAAGGTCTAAGGTTATACCTCAGTGGTGATTTCCTTTCTTAGCATGTCCAGTGCCTTAATTTAATCCCCAGTAAACTCTGTCCCAATAATAGAATCACAGTAGCGTTTATTTCTGCTGAAATCATCCAGTTGCATGAGAAGCATACTGCTTACTATATTGTTAGAAATATAATTTTCCATGGCATACAGAAAATAGTACTAGTACCAGAAAAAGGCCTTAGAAAATCTTCCCCCTTCCCAAGGCCTAAACTCAAACAGGGCAAAAGTTTGGCAGAACAATTTGTGTTTTCTAAATGACAACAGTTTGTGTCAACTGTGTTTTCCTTTTTCTTTCATCTTCTTCCTCCTCCTTCTGTCCTCTTCCCTCCCTTCTTCCTCCTCTTCCTCCTCCTCTGCCTCTCCCTCTTCATCTCTCTGTTCTTCTCTTTCTCCTCCTGCCCCTCCTCTTCCTGTTCCTCCTCTTCTTTCCCCTCCTCTTCTTCCTCCTCCTCCTCCTCCTCCTCTTCCTCCTTCTTTTTCTGGTAACTAAAGAAGGCACAGTTCTTTTCATGGTTTAAAAAACAAACATCTCTCCTGGCTTGAGGACAAGCCCACAACCATTTACCTGGTAGTTAGTTCACCTTGTTACTCATTGGTGTACCCAGAAAAAAAAGGGATATTTGGTGATAGGAATGCTGACATACAGAACTTGTGATAGGATGATAGTGTATCTACTTAATGATGTACTGTTTTATCAATTAGAATTAAAAGGATTTAAATCTACTTCTGGCTATTAGTCTCTAGACACTCACCTTTGCTGACAGTGCAGTGTCACTATAAGCACACTATATCTTTATTTATTTATTTATTTTTGGTGTTTTGCTGGCAAAGTCTAATTTGTATATCCAAGTTTAAATTTTTCCAAAGACTCTCACCCCAAGCAGTGTGCCATTACCTTTAGATGTGGAACACTGTCAAAACTCCTTTTAGAATTTAAGTGTTTCATGGAAAGTTTTGTATTCTGTTAAGAAACATTTTTATATGTTATCAGCAACATAATCATTTTTATGACTTCACTTAGAACTATAGATTTTAAAGGTAATAGATTAAGCCTATACTCTTTTACCTAAGCAAATTATATATAAGATATAGAGACTAGATCTTCACATAAAAAAGTAAAAATTGGAACATTTTTATTCTATGGATAATAATTAGAAAACATCTATTTTAAGAATTATCATAAAGTAAGATGCCATTATTTGAAAAAACTGGAATGTTTGACTTTTAATCAATTTTCCTATACAGAAGAAAGACCATTCCTATGGTTTAGATCTAAACTGTACCCCAAAATTCTCAGATGTGTGAAAGGTGCTTGGGTCATGAGGAGCTACATGCATCAGCACGTTAAGCCAATGATGAGTTCAAAGTTACATATGTTATTAGACTGTGGGACCCCTTGGAAGAGTCAGGTCACTGGGCACATCCCTTGGAAGAGTTTACTCCTGTCCCTGGCTCTTCATTTCTTGATCTGCTTCTTGACTACCTTGGTATGAGAATTATTTTCTCTGCCATGGTCCTCCAACACTCCATTTCCAGCCTGGAGCAAGCAAGCCCTGGACAAAAACTGCAAGCCACAAGAAACCATTCTTCCTTTATATTGCTGATTTTGGATATTTTTATCCCAGTGAAAATACAGTGACTAAGGCATCATTTTTTATTAATACTACAAAGAGACAATTTTTTGCAGGTTAAATGCTCAAAAAAGCTTCAAAAAAAAGTTCTCAAGAACAGGTGACTCAAAGATGTTAACCTAGACAGAAGAAATAACCATTTAGGGATCAATGAAATTACTAAAGAGTGTCAAATAGCACTTTTTTCTTTGAAACATTAGGTCCTTGAACAAAAGGCCCTGAAAAGGTAAACAAAAACAGAGAAATAATGAGATAAGATAAAATGGATAAGATGTCAAAAATAAGACAAAATCCAATTTTATATTTATCTTTTGCATTATCCATTATTAACTAAAAAAGTAGTTTCTGCATGCTGTTTCTAAGAATAATTAAGAATGTTATCTATGCAAAGTAGTTCAGTGGTTTGTTCTTTGCTTAGCATGCAAACTCAGGAAGTTCTGAGATTGATCCCTAGCATTGCAAAAAAAGAAAAGAAGAAAGAAAAAAGAGAGAGAAGACAGAGATCTAAAGCTACCATATGAAGCAAGATTAGAACTACAGTGAAATATATCCCTGTTTCTGACATGGGGAGAATTTCACTAACATAAACGTATTTAACTATTCTAACAGCGATATACATTTCACTTATTTGAGCAAATATCTCATAATATTTTATGATCATCTTGTGAAGAATTCATAATAGAAACTCTGAGGCCTAAATCTTCACCTTTTAAGATGTAATTTGTCCCTAATTTTTAGTTTCAATAGAATTTTCTTTTTAAAGCTCTGCTTAGTGTCATGCAATGCAAGTTTCCCAGGAATTTGGTTTTATGTTGTTGTTTCAACAGGTGAATTCAAAGAATGGAGAGAAAATAGAAATAGTAAAATAATAAGTAATGTTTATCTTTCCCTAAAAACTGCATGGAATTTTTCTTATTGCCTTTTCATAGAAATTTTATGTGCTGATATTTTCTATAATTTTTTTGTAATATACAAGAAGGCCATATTATAGAAAGTGAAAACAATAATATTGAGCCTGTACAAGTAAGTTACTGTTTAAATCAAATAAAATGTACAAAGAAGTTAATTTGAAATGGAAGCAATTTATCATTTTTTGTATTATTCTTCATGGTTCACCATAAATTATTTGCTGCTGAAATAAATTACTTTGATTACAATTACTGTTACATAAGATGATGAATTTTGAAGTTTTCTGCTTATTTTACAGTATTACTAATAGATTTGTAAAAAGTATTATTATAGTTTAACTGTTTACATTCATGTTATACCATATTTGTGAAAAGCAAACAATATGGGTTCATTAATCAGAGATTATTAAACACTCCCTTCTTATTCCATAGAATCTGATGCACTGTATTTCAGGGAAAACCACTGTATAGCACTCTACTTTATAGGAAGGATATAGGACAAGGAAGAAAACTGCTGCTTAGAAACCAAAAGATTTTGTTTATTATTAAATCTTTGTGATGAAAAGATGCTGGTTACATTTTTATTTTAATAATTTATCTGTTTTCACTGGCAAGTTAATAAAATGCTCTACTAGAGCCCATGGATCCACAAAGAATACCTATTCCTTTCAAAGCTCTGTGCTTGAGACTTACAAATCAACGTGCTCCAAGCAATTTTCCTGCTCTCTATTGCCTTTTTAATCCTGCATTTTATTAATACCTTGGCAAAGTTATAATTTGCCTGAGATTACGAGATTACTGACTTCTCATGAGTGTCTCTAACACATATTCCTAAATGTGGACCTTCTGAGAATCCACCCCCTTTATAAACTGTACATGATATGAACCAACTTTAGTTTTGTAAATGGAGAAGTAAAAATATAAAACATAAGTATATATGGAAAGTTTTTTTATAATTTCTTTTATTACTTCTGTGCTAATTTTAATCTAGTGAATTTTAGAAACATGATATAAATTTAACATTTTATTCTTGTACCATTACTGGAATAAAGGTGCTAAGCCTTTAATCTTTCTGGATGGAATATGAAATTATTTAGTAGAAGATTTTTAAGCACAGCACTGTAACTCTTTTTCATTAAAAAAAAAAATGATGCACCAGAAAAGATCAAAGATTTGCAGGAAAATTCTTCTTTCCCCTTTTTGAAAGTGGGTGTCCATAGCTTGTAATAACTGAAATTTTTCTTTACAAAAGCAGACCTGTAGGCAGTCTGTTTGTAGCCACCAGCACTAACTGCACATGGCTGTAACTTCTGCTTTTAAAAACTGACTAGAAGATCAATGGGACTGAATGCTGACAATTTGAGGCTGACTTCACTAATTTAAAATGACATGGGCGTGTAGAAAAACAAGTAATTACCTACCCATTATCTTTCATAGTTTCAAGTGAAACAACTAACAGTACCATCATCAGTGAGTAAGAAAAGGCAAAAAACTTGGTCATTAACACTGAAAACACAGTTCATTTTTATTAAGTTCTTATCAATGTAGGAACTTTCACAAAATAATTGTGTGTGTGTGTGTGTGTGTGTGTGTGTATCCTTTGTTAAAATGACCAAAAATGTCACTAGATTAAATTTTTAGTAACTTCACATCAAAATATATTATAATTCTTCATGAATCTGCCAGAGTATCAGCAATAGGAGGAGGAGGGGAAAAAAAAGCTGTACTGTTGTATATACAGAGAAAGAACTATTTTTCTTACTTTTTATTTTTTCATCTGAATTACAGTTTTAAATTTTGTGAATGTTCTTGGTACAGAACAGTCACATTGTTTCTATGTAATTTTTAGTTTTGTATCAGTGGTGTATTTCAACATCTTTGGAGTAAAACTATGTAGGTACCATTTTTAATGATTATAGCCTAATTGCATTTTTGTTGCTCTTGTGTACAAATCATCCTCTTTGCTATATTCAATTGACTTTGCATTACAGATCCAAATGTGACATTTAACCTCTGAGAAAAAAAGTGGATAAGGGGGGGACAGGGTTTAACTTTCTTCAGTTTTCAAGTGAATTACAATCTTGCATAAAAAATCATTTTAATAAATTTACTTTTAAATACAAACATGTTATTTCATCATTAATTTCCTTATAACTTCAGATCCTATAGTTTAAATGTTATTATTGTTATTTAGAATAGGAATGCACCCCAATAAAAATGCGATTCAAAAAATAACATTAAAACAAAACAAAACAACTTATCACTCATAATTAGCAATAAAAAGTTTTCATGCAGTTCTTTTTAATCTGATACTGTTGTAGTCAAGAGTTGTGAGGAGAACAATTAGAATCAGGACATAGAATTTATAATATTGTTTATGATGGTTATCCAGAGTTAACACAAGAAAGTGCAAGAAATTTATGCAAACACTGAAGACATGTGATATTCAGCCAAGTGCCTGAATCCCACAGCAATGTCCCACATGAGTACAGATGAAGACCCAGAGTCCATGACAATGCCTCCCAGGAGTCCAACTGGAGGTCTAGAGACCATGAGAAGGACTCATGCCAGTCTCTTTTACGGATCCGTGCTCAGAAGGCCCAAAGGTTGGCGGTGGAAGCCAGCAGGGTCAAGGAGCTGTGCTGGTAGTTTCAGGTCTCTATGCTGGAGCCTAGAAGTGACACTTAAAACAAGGACCAGAGCTGCCCTGAAAAGCACCACAGCCATCCTTAGCGACGTGGAGGCTCTGAGCTCCTCCGACGATAAGCACAGTTGAGTACATGCCAGGAAGCCAGCCTGATGAGTTCATCCTGGACTCTTCTCCTCTGGAGTCAGGAAGCAATGCTCGATGTGAGGACCAGAGCTTCTCCAGGAGAACCAACGGCTCAAACAGCAACACAAAGGAGAACCCACAATGCCTCAATGCCTCCCTTCTCCTTCCACATCTCCATTTATGCTGGCAACTTTCCTCAGGTGGAACTCCATGCTCAGCATCATGCTGATGTAATTCAGCTGGCATTAAGGTGACCATCAGTTTTAATCCATAACAATATCTACCAAGAAATAGGCATCTCTAGCTTCCGTGACAGCTGGAAGATTCTGTATGCCCCGTGGGTATGGAAGCACACGAGTCACTTTTTCCTGGGACCTGCTCTGGAGGCCAATAGCACTTGGAGCAGTTTTCTTTAGGGCCTCCTAAGGCCCTGCCTGATTTAACTGCCTATTGTTCTTCTGACCCCAGAGCTCTTACTGAGTTATGTGACCATCTATTGATAGCTCCAGAAATTAGACTATTGGTTCTCTAGAACCTTCAATTCTCTTCATTCACATCATATAGAATGACCAAACTTCTTCCAAATTTAAATCCGAAAGCCGGCTTTCCCAGGACACCCTGAGCTCGCAGCAGTGAGCTTCAAGAATAGGGTATTAATAAGCTTCTTAAGTGTAGTCATTTCAAATTATAATAGCTTTTAAAAGTCCATGAAGTTGTTTCACAGTATGATTTATTGATTTTATATTTTTCCTGCTGATTTTAAGTGTCATCTGCATTAACGAAACAAAACAGATGATGAATGTTAGGACTAGAATTTATTATCTGTATTTGTTCATTAATCTAAGTGCCTATATTAGCAATGAGATCATAATTTTAAGTTGCTGTGCCTTCACATTATGCCATAATATGTAAGAGCAAAAGTGCCTCTCCCACTGTTTTTATTTTTATTGTTATACTTGCTCATTTATTTTTCAGATAAATTTCAAATATATACAAGTTACCTTAAAATTCGCCTTAAAATATAAACTATGTAAAATGTACAAATTGAGAAAAATATTTGCAGCTAAAATACCAAAATTTTCCATTGAGAACCATAAACATGTCCATGTCATTTCTTAAAATAGAATTGTGATTTTCATAACATATTAAGAATTACTTTTTTATATGCAATGAAATTTATAGATTTAATTTAATTTATCATTGATCATTTGAGTCATTTTATTAGATAATTATTTTAAATAACATTTTATTTCCTGTATTTATAACTGTCTTACTTATTTCTTTGAATGAAATTTCATTCAAGTATAAAGACTAACCTAATTAAGACTACCTGTCTTACTGTAATACAGAATTGACTAGAACTCCTACTATGACTAAGGATGTTAAACAATTGTGATTCTCTTAGTTACTATGGCTTTTATTTTTTAGTTATCTGTTTCAAGAATTTTTTTAAAAAATTATGTATTGCTATATTCCTATAAGCCAAAACACATATTTCATCAATCTATTAAAATATTCTAGCTGAGTGTGGTAGTACACTGGAGGCTGAGGCAGGAAAATTGCCAAGAGCTCAAAACCAGTCTGGGCTACACAGTGTGTTCAAGCCAGCATGATCTGCATAGCGAAACTCTGCCTCGAAAGAAGAAAGAAAGAAAAAGAAAGAAAGAATGAAAGAAAGAAAGAAAGAACCAAAAGAAGAAAAAAAATTAAAAAATAAATCCTATGCAGGTAGAGCTTTTGCTGTAATTAAGAAAGTTTCTATCAACTCAGGCTAATACCCTACTGAATCTGGGCACACATCTATTATGTCAGCACTCTGGAAGGCTGAGGCAGGAGAATCAAAAGTATGAGCCAAAGCTGAGCAATTTAGGTTTTGCAAGATCCTGCCTCAAAATAAGAGGCATGGTGGTAAGAGGGAGCACTGAGGTTATAGCTCGGGAGGAAGCTCTGGGTTCCATCTCTAGTACTTGAAAGGAAAAAAGAAAACAATGCCCTAAAATTGCCATGTCTCCAAGTTTCCCTTAAATTCTGATTATTTTCCCTATGAACATTCCTCCTTGTGAAGGCAGGGAATAGCTTTGCTCCCTTGGGGAGAAAAACCCTCTGTTCATTGTTGCTACTTTCATCACCAGCTCCACTGATTATCCGTTTATGCCCTGGGATACTGAAACATCTGCCTTGAAATTCCATATGGGGCTGTAAGGGCAAAACACCTTCCATAAATCCTCCCTCAATAAATATTTTGAGCTTCTAATCCCAGCCTAGTGTCTGTTTCTTGGAAAATCCTAGCTCACAAGAGTGGTGCTAGAAGGTTTTGGGGTAGCTGTGTTGCAATGGGGCTTTGTAATGGACTCACACACCAGTAAGCTAGTAAAAAACACTGCCCATTATCACTGTGTGTGATACACAGAAATGTTCTAATCACTAAACATTTTTATCAGAAGTCACTTGATCAAAAACATTCCCCTGAAGGATAAAATCAGGTATTTGTAAGTTATGAAGACCAATGCTACAAAGTCAGCATAGCTGGCTGCTTTGTACTAAGTTGCACTGATGTCATACAGAAGAACAATGAGAAATTGAGGACTGTTAACAAGCAGCTAATGCCTAAATGTAAAATCAGACACAGAAGATTAAAGTCCCAAAAATGTTTCAGTACAGGCAAAGCAGATCTGTGTAACTGTCAGCTCCATGTTTGGGAAAACCCAGGAACAAGGACAATGAAGTATGAATAGTCACACAGTGCTTGAGATGGCAGTGGCTTTTGAGATTCCTAAGAAGCCTTAGCAATTGCAAAAAGTATTTGTACTTCTCTAAATAGTATATGAAGTCCTTTACTAGTTGCTCTGGTCCAGGAGCTGTCCTCACTGTCCTCTTTAATGTGCACAAAAAGTGGAATTAAATTCCATCTTTAGATTGTGTAGGGGGGCTTCACAAAGGTGAGAGTAGATATACATTGAAGGAATTACAAAATTTAGGTAGTGTGCTCTGGAAGGAACTAGGGGAGTCACACTGGGATTGGGTTTTAAGGGTTATTGATGAAGGTGGAATATAGGGCTTGAAAGCATAATTTCAGTGACTTGGGAACACTCTTCAAATGCATAATTTTGTATTCCCACAAGGACCTCAAAGGATAGCGGAAGCTTAAGGTAGAATGTAGAGACAAAGAAAAAGTTATGGCCAACAAAGAATGAAATAGAAATGTCTACACTTCACTAGTAGATTTTAAAATAATGAATAAAGCAGCTGAAGAAAGTAGGATTACTTATTATATGAGGCAAGAAAACCCAGAAGATTGCCTTCCATGAAAGACAGATCATTAACCAAGGCTGACATGAATGCATTGGTGAGAGATCTGGCAGAATTTCACTGATGATTTTGTTCTGCAAACCAGGCCTGATACTGGAAAGGGAGTCCCAAGACTGAGCTCATAAATGCCCTAAGTGTTACAGGATGCACCTGAAGAGGGCCAGATGATTCTCTTTCAAAAGACAAGGGTTTTAACTACTGAAACAGTTGAAAAACTATGATCTGACCAAGAATTGCGGTGTGTCCTGTAGTAGAGTGATAGAAATTACCAAAGGAGTATTGAACAAGCTCACTGAATTCTCTCTGAAATCAGTTACAAGTGTGTGGTTTTCCCAGTCAAAGGCAAGTTCTATTACTTGATTTCGAGGTCTGAGTTTCTTTTCAGATTCAGAATGCACTTACTGATTTTGTAGGCTTGAACACCTTTGGCAGGTATGTATTAGCTCGCTTTAATTCTTTTCCAAAGGGACAGAGAGCTCTTTATTTTGGTGACTATATATTAGGAGCAGGATATATGCAGTCAGGAGATGCATTAAGCAAAGTTTCTAAATTGATATTGATACCAAGAGACACAAAATATTATTATGATTAACTCTGTTGAGGACAGTTTTAAGTGATCCATGAAATAACTGGAGTTTTAGCTAACATTCAAGTCAGTGCCTCTTAATAATCTTTTTTTTTCCCTCAGTAAGAACAAAATAGAAATACTTACCAATTGGAAAGAGAAATTTCCTATCATTTCTATAATAAAGGCTAAGTGGAGATCTCTGAAATTGTTTCCCAGTATTAACTACTGCTTCTCCAGCTCAGTGGGTAGGGAATGGCAGCAATCAGGGCCATCATGAATGGCATGTGCTGGTCCTATCGTATTTCCATTCAATTTTCTGCAGTGGCACCTGTAAAAGTAGGAGAAATATTATAGGTGGTCACACTATTAAAGAAGTAGAAGACTATCAAAACTACTGAGCTGGATGGTGGAATCTTTGCAAGAACCATTTAGTCATGCTTTGGGCATTTGGCCTGAGACATTTGATCTGATATATTCATTCTTTTCAATCTCAACCCAAAAGTGAATGAGAACCATTGACGTTTATATGCAATGCATAAAAAAATATTCATTTACAGCTTTAACTCAGAGATACCTTAATTCTCTTTCTCCTGTCATAATATAGTCCAACAAATCTATTCCTTTGAACTTCTAGTCAAACTTTTGAATATCACACTGATCCATTAGATTACTGTATCACATTCATTGAACAAAGCAAGGAAGAGATGGCTAGATGACTTGGATGGCTTGGTAAGACACATTGAGCTAGAAGAGATGACGAATTCCAGATAGATTCAGGACCCTTTGCATCTGTAACATTTTAAAAATCCTTGTAGTTAGAAATGTTTGGGAATATATCCTACAAATAAAAGAACAATGGCTTCATCCTGCATTGTCCACTACAAAGAAGGAGGCACCATGCTTATTTAGAACACTCAAGGTTCTGGTGGCAATACATTCTACCAAGCACTTATCACTCTCTGAATTGACTTCTTTCATTTGATTATTTAGCTTTGCTATCTGAGTCTCTTACTGAAATCTAAGCACTATGAGAGAAGAAAATTGCTTTAGGTCCAATATATAAAATTGTGTCTAACTAAACAATGTACTAAGGATAGGATGGTGGGAGCCATAGCCCTAAGTATAAGCAAGAAAGGGAAATATTCAGAAAATTAAAAAAAAAAACAACATAAAACAAACTACAATTGATATAAATTTCATTTTCATCATGTACCACCAAAACGAAACAATATATGTTATAAATTATATAACCCTCTAAAGTTATTTGGTGCAATTTTGTGAGTATAGTTATTATTAAGTATTGTTATATATATATATAAATGTATTTTTATTTCATTTTTAAATTAGTTTTCCTCTAATAAATGACATTTTGCAAGGAAGGTAATTCTCAAAATTCCTGGTTACAGCTGGATCATGACTCAAAAGAGAGCACTGGTTATGTATATTTAATTAAGATGATAATCTTATTAAAGTTTTGAATTACTCAAGCTTCCTTTAGATCCAATTCCTAGTTCCAACTGCAGTGCTAATACATATTCCCACATTTGTGCAGTGGTTATAAAAGACAAAGAAAGAAAACATGAGTTATTTTTATCCTATTACTGTGACCATTTGGATTTTTGTTGGTGGTCAATATTTCAGAAAGTAAAATGCTATGAAGTGTAAGGTATAATATTTAGTTTGATAAGTGAAGATTTTAATTCATTCAGGAAATATATGAATGCAATTGGATAATACTAATATAATATTTTTTTGTTTCAGATGTTTTTTATTTACAAAATAGTTGCAAAGTCAGCATTTAGTTGTTGCATATCCTACATATAATTAATTTTATTGTTAATATGTTTTGTGTGTTACAATTGTTACAATCAGTTAACTCATATAAATTAATTATTAATATCTACATAGCACTGTTTGTTCATATTCCCTAGTTTTTGCTCTGCTATGGCATTCCAATCAAAATACAATATATTTAGTATTTATATTTCTTTGTGTATAGCAGAAAGTTCTCTACTAAAAAATTGTCATAATTGTGCCATATAGGTTAGAGTACTCAACTGCTGACCAAGGGATATTAAAACTATCTCCAGGAGTGTTAATAAAAATTTTTTAAAAAGAAAGAAAAAAATTTTTGATATGATAAATCAATCTCAGGACCTTGTGCTTGCCAGGCAGGCACTTATGCCACTGCAGTATATGCCCTGCCCCTCAAAAATATATCTTCAATATGGAAAATATCATGTACAAAAAAAGATATTAGTATAGTAAATTATATGCACTAATCAAGAAGATATTATTTTTTTAATTTTTAAATTGAAAAGTAAATACAGTCAGTATAGTTTGTTTGCTAAAAGTCTGTTTGAATATGAAAAGATAATGAAACTCTCAAATGATCCAGCTCCCCAACACTTTTTTCCCTCTTGTCATAAATTTTAAGCTTTTAATTAATTTTTCTTTTAAAATTTATTTTCTTGTAGCATTTGTATTCAGGGTCTACCCGACATGAAAGGTAGACATTTCAATTTCAAAAAAAGGGTAATTGTGGCCTATCAAATTGACTGTGCAATTGTCAATTATAATTACCAAGTCTATAACAGGGAAAGAGGTTATTGATTGATGAAAAGTAAACATTATAAAAATGTATACAGTGATGACAACTGTGTAAATATGTGCTACACATTCGTATATACTAAGAAGAGGAAAGCAGGAAAAAAACAAATTAACATTTGAGTCAAATGGTATGTTTGATTATTTTTAAGATAAACATTTATTTTTGAGATAATTGTAGTTTCACACACCATAAGAAACAAGGCAGAGAAATGCTGCATCTACTTGTTAAGTTCATTCAATGACATCTTACAAAGCTACATGATCAAAACCAGGACAAGTTTGATATAGCCATTCTGGATCCTCTTCTTTTAAATGCCAATTCTGTCAGAACTAAAGATGAAAATGAAGTAACTACCATTATTGTCTATTTCCTATAAGATGAATGAAACAAACTCTGTTACAGAGATGAGGGAAATGCATCCATTAGGTATGAGGCATGCTAAGGATAGTGCTGGGTATTGTAACACACGCCTATAATTTCAGCACTCAGGAGGCTGAAGCAGGAAGATCACTGAGCATTGGAGACCAACTTAGGATACATAGTGAGTTCAAGGCCAGCCCACACTAATTAATGAGACCTTACTTCAAATAAATGAATAAGCAAATGAAAGATTTGTTATGAATGTAATGATCTGGACTTTTAGGCAGTCAGAGAAACATTACATAAAGACATTGCACTAAGAGGGAAATCAAAATGCATATATATGGCTCTTTCAAGATAAATTAATATTTCTTCATTCCCCATGAAAACAGTTGCTTGATGATTCTTCTCTGCTCAGCAGCATGCTTTCCCTTGAACTGCTTTCCTTAGTTGTAGATGGTCTACCTACTCATGGCGTTGTACACAGCAATGGACTGTTTGAAATATATCTGTCTCTCTTCATCCCTGTCTCACTCCACTTCACTTTAGCCTCGAACAAGAAAATGAAATCAATCAGTTCTCTAAGCAAAACTGAAATACAACTTGCCCCTTATGTACTTTTAAAGAATTGTATGAAGATTCAACTAATTTGATTCTTAACAATCTGAAAACAGATGGGCACAAAATAACAACAAGATATTGCTATAGTGTCAATCATACCAATGAAACTAGAAGTTGTTGATTTGCTTCCCACTTGAAAATGAGTAGAAATTAAAATGCAAATGAAATGATAAATGCAAGTCCATTTGTACATTTGAATACTACCCATAAGAGAAGCAAAATAAGACAATGAGTCTGTCATAGGGGAGAGAAGTCATCAATCAGTAGTTGGTGTGGCTAGTTTTGTTAACCTAGTGATCAAGGTAATAGGGCTTGAGTGCTTTAATTGAGCACTATAAAATATTTTTTTCATATGTTTCAGAAAAAAGCAGCATAATGACAAGCATTATCATCTTGCACATTAAGTGAGTTACATGCAAATGAATCAACAATTATGGTTGACTAAGAATTATATTTAACAATTGAATGTCATTTCATACATGAATTATTATAAAGCAGTTGAAAAGTAGTAGCATAAGACAACTGAGAAACAGAATGATAAAGCAACTGAAAAGTAGTAAAGTAGTTACATTTAGAGTGGTCAGTTCTAAAAATGCAAATTTGAAGTCAAATTAGTTTTTTAATTAAAAAGTGGCCCCAAATCCTGTTTATTTCCACAATAAATAGATTCAATTATTGCATCATTGATAGTCTTTGCAGGATAAGAGGCGAGCAAGGAGATACAAAAAAATACTAGAACATCAGCAAATGTAACTATGTTTTCCCAAAAACTTCATAACCGTTTTTGTTATTTCATAACACTCTGAAGATTACAGTTCGTATATACGATTGTATCATGGTAAGTGTATTTCCTCACCTTCAAAATCCAAAGTTACTTTCACATTTGTAATTATTTTGTAATTATTCATGCCCAGATACATCATGACTGATATCCTATCATGCCCAGATACATCATGACTGATATCCTATCATGGTTAGCTTCTCATATTTCTAATCAAACCATACTTTTGAAGAGAAACACCTGTCATTGAGAACATTTATCTAATACTTCCTGCTTTTCATTAAATGAAACTTGAAGATAGTATTTTTCTTCTTCTTCTGGATATATTGCATACCTAATACCATGAAAAAATATCTCAGCCATAAATAAATAAAGAGTTCATCAAAACTTTTTTTTTGTCTTTTTGAGACAGGGTCTCACTACATAGTTCATACTGGCCTTGGGCTCACTTTGTAGCCCTGGCTAGTCCTGCAATTGCAACCATCTTCCTGGCTCAGCATCTCAAGTGGTGAGTTTACAGGAGTGCACTACCATGCCTGGCTTGTCAAACTTTTTAATTTCATAGTTATTGCATATTTACTCTGAAGGTTATTAATGAGTGTTGTCAGTAATGCCTTTTCTAAACAAGTATGATTGTTAACATTATGGATAAGCATACTTATATAATCAGGAATTTATTGTATACAAAATGTAAATAACTTTGTTTTCTGAAAGGTATTTCCATATCCAAACATACATCTTTAATTGTGATTGAAAAATCCCAATCATTTCATCTTTTCAAAAAAATCTTAAAAATAATCTCTTCATGAGATCATGTCCCTATCTTTACTTGTTATGATTTTAGCTTATCAAACCCACACATATTAGTTTCTAAAAATATATTCTGAAGTGTTGGCTTGTTGTATTACCTGACCTCATCAGGTTAAGTTCTGACATAATTCAGACCCGATCTGAAAATTGTAATCCCTTTCTATGAGAAGATTATAGATTATTGGGAAGATATGAGCCTCCTGATGATACAAACTGAGTGGACCTTGGCATTCATAGGAAATGACAAGCACTTCTCAGCCATAGGTTGAGAGTTGGGAGAGTAACAGTATTTTAACGTGGGTCTTAAAAACCACTGAAACACTGTCAATGGATCTAATGCCAGTATTGATTGTGAACCTGTTTTAGACAAATAAGGAAGTCTGTTTGTTGTGACAACATCCCTGAACACCAAAAATTTGGCCTGAGTGAGGTAAGATAATTCAAATTCATTTCTCAGCTCAATCCCAATATGAGATGTGAGAAAATCCATCAGCATTATAAAATAGTAATGTTTATCAAACAATTCCCTTCTCCTTATATGTAGCAAAAAAGATAGTGGGCAAAGGAGAGATGGACAGAAATAAGGAGTTAGATTATTCTAGTTACTTTTCTTGTTGCTGAGACAAAATAGCCTACATTTGAAGTTAAAGGGGAAAAGGTTTATTTAGTTTACAGTGTGTGGAGGTTTCAGTCCCTAATTGGCTGGCTGCAAGGCAGAGTGGCACATAACGGAGGGGCAACTGACCATGGTGATGAAAGAGTAAAAACAACAAGTGAGAGAATGAGACAAGTCATTTTTCTATTCCTTATATTGTAGCAAATCCACTTGCCCTAAGGCAATTGCAATACTCACATCCTTAATCCTAGCACTGGACCATGAATCAATCACAAACTCTTGATTCAGCCAACTCTAAAAGTCTGCTCCCCATGACTGCTTGAGAGGGGGGACATCCAAGACACAAACCATAACAAAGATATAGGTTGCAATATCTCATATAATCTTGGAAATTCTTTCAAACAGAGACTGTTTTTATATTTACATTTCCAATGTCAGTAAACTATCAAGCAAAGAGAGTATATCTAATTGTATATGATACTGAATTATAATGGACAAGTGAGAACTTTATTTTATAAGGGCAATGATCAAATTAAGGGCCAGATTGGATCAGAAGGACGATACCTACCTATACTGAGCTTTTCTCTTGGGTTGGTTATAAGTTACTGATAACACTTTTAAGTATTTTAAGTGAAAGATGATTTATGATTAAGATGCTCAGATATTTCAAAAATGTTTTATAGCAGCATAGAAATTATACCAGAATTATGGGCCGGGGATTTAGCTCAGTGGCTTAAGCGCTTGCCTGGCAAGCATGAGGTCATGAGTTCAATCCCTGGTACCAAAAAAAAAAAAAAAAAAAGAAAGAAATTATACCAGAATTTACTAACAACTGTAACATAGCTTTCCCTTGCACTTCGTATTCTACTCCCTTCTCTTTATACCTATATGGTGGTACTAGTGTATGAACCAGTTTTCTATGTGTTCAATCATGAGAGACTTACCTATCTTTTTGTTTCTAAAATTCCTCTGGAAGCCATGTATTAACCAGTGTTGGACCATATGCCCAGCCCTGTGTCTGGCAAGCAGTGGCACCCTTCATGTACGTACAACAGTGGAATTGAGGTATGAGGATAATTCATGAAAAATGAAGTTCTGGATGGACAAAAGCTACAGATGACAATTATTATAATATTATAATTATTATTATCATCGATTTTTATATTTCTTCAAGTAAAAAAATAAAAAACTGAGTAGAAAAATATATAAATAATTAAGTTTGAATTTGAGGATTAATTACTAGAGAAATGACTAACACAGATGAAAACATAAGGAACAGAAAGACGTATTTGTACATCCATGCCTGACTCTTATTAATTGTGTATATTGAAGAAGTAACTTGCTTTCTCTTTCTAAAGTCTTCTCCATCTCATATATTAAATAAGGACAAAAATTTTAGGTACACTTTAGTGTAATTTTAATAAACTCATGTATATGTTAGGAAAGTCCATTTGTTTTGTAAATGATAGCTGCTCATGGTCACTATTCTCACTGTAATATTTTTGAAAAGTCTACAGGACCTCACTCCTACGTTCTCATTGCTTCATCAAACAGGTATCATTTTAGCATGTAACTTGCCCTCTATATTCAGTATTTCCTCTGGTTATATTGTAACTCAGGAGCAAAGATTTTTTATTTTGCAATGCTATGTTTTCAAAAGAGCATAATACTCTCAATGTCTTTGACTAATATACATTTATATACTTGTGTATTTATATATATGTGTATATTTATATACATATATATGTACTTAAAAAGACTCTTGTGCATTATTGAGGAACACATATTTTTATAACTACAAGCACACATAGAGACAAAATGAATTAACTTACATATTTCTTCCATACAAAATAGACTACATATTTTTTCTTTCCTAGTTGTGTCTCACTGTGCCTCAGATATCTATTCCAGACTTAAGTGGGAAGGAGTTAAATAGAAGGAAAAAGGAAAGAGCATAGAAAATTCAATTTCGATTGCAATAAAGTTGTCAGATCACATCCATAATATATCTTCAAAATGTAATTTGTAAAGACTCTTCAAACATATATCACAATCTAATTGTGAATGTCATTTCATATTATATCATAATAAATAAAATACCTGGTGACAGTTACCATATCAGTTTATACTTAGCTATAATGTTTAAAACATGTCTGTCCTATTCTATTTTTACTTTTTTCATAACTTTTTGTTGACATGACCTGTAAAAATTATAAAGAAGGTGCAACTACTATGGTCCAGTAATGTTCAAGAGAGTGCCTTCAGAATAAATCGGTGCAGAGAAGCTACTAACCTTAGAAGGAAGCCACTGATAAATTCAGAGAAAATATACAGCAAGAATCATGAGAAGATGAAGCACAAAAGTGAAATAGTGCATACATGAGGACAAGGAGAAAATTCCTAGTATAGCTTTACACTTTTTACATGTCAAAGTGACAGATTACTTATAATCACAAGGCATACTTTTATTTCAAAACAACAGATTTGATCCTAGCCATCTCTTGTGTTTTATCTATATGTAGTATTTTGAGTGCTGGTATTCTACTTTAGAAGAGTAGCTTCACATATGATGTGAAGAGTAGCTTCACATATGATCTATGAAGAAATTCATAGATGCTATGAATTTCTATTCTATTTGCTATGCTAAGTCCAAGGCCATCAAAGAATAAAGTTGCCAAGCAACAGGCAATGGGTGAATCTTGTACTAAAACTGGGAAAAATGTGTTTAAATATGGTCCAGAAGATTGAAGGAAAAATTCATGCAGAAAATGACATTTAAGTCAGGTTGAGTGATAGATATTTGCTTCAGTTAATAGCTTTACTAGCTGTCAGACCTGAAATTGTCATGTTCCTCTTTTGTTATTGTGTGTGGTTTGAACTCAGGACGTCGTAGGTAGGCCTTCTCCTTCTGAGTCTTCCTCTTATCTTGCTTATGTTTTCCCAATCACTATGCATGATAACTCTGCTCCATTATTTCTACTGCTTCCTTTTTAGTTTAAGTTTCTACTCTCTCCTCTTGGATTAAGGAGACACCTCTCTGGTTGTCCTGCTTTCACTTTGATCTTTTCTGTTTTCTGCCAAACATTACAGTGACAAAGTATATATACCTGGGCACCATACCTTCTTTCCATCTACAGATAAGGATATTACAGGGATATTGAGGAAAATAATAAGAGTAATCAACCCCCTCAATGCCTTTTGCAATCTAATTCATTTTTTCTTCTATTTCAAATTTGTCCATATTCTCTTTTTGCTGTTTTTGTTGCCTTCAATTTCTTCCCTTTTAGGTGTGTTTGGTTTTTTATCTCAAATATATAATGTTCTTCACCTAATATAACATTTTCATGTGTGCATTCTCTCTGTCTGTACATTTTTCTCTCCTGATCCCCTTTTAGCCAAGTCGTTCCATCTTCATCTTCTTATCTCATCTTCAGTATCATTTTCTGAGGAGATTATTCCATTTAGCACCTCTCTTCACTACTACCAGCAAAGTCAGATTGTGTTTGAAGTATTCTCTGAGACAGGGTTCCTTTTGTTGATAATGAAATTTATATTTGTAATTATACTTGTAAGATTGCTTTATAAGTGTCTATCTCCTTTAACTCTATCAATCCTTGTGCTGCCACCGACTAACTAGCTACATTCATCATTGAATCTCCAGTTATTAGAAGATATATTTTCCTCAAAAATAGGATAATTAATCCTAATGAATAATTAAAATAACAACCCATTGGAAGTATAGATAGTTGGCCTGGGGTATGGATAAACAGATGAAGTTTGTCAGTGGAATAAAATAAAGAAAGTGATATCTAGGCACATCTTGACCAGAGGCAGAAGGAAAATGTATCCTGTGGCCTTATTTTAGGTGGGCACAGAGTGCATGGAGCACAATGAGGGAGCAGATGAGGTGAGAGGAGTGAGTTGGAAGGAGACTCTAAATTAGTCATCTGTCTAGTTTAGAAGCTTACATTTTTTCACCCAGTGAGCATCAGAGGGATAGACAGAGTAGGATATTTGGAAGACAAACAACAACAACAACAACAACAAAAACAACCTTTTTAATTACAACAAACCTGGGAGGATGGGACATGTAATACCAAATACAACTATACTATTTACAGAAAAAATTAGTTGTATACCAGCTTTGCATACAAGAGTTGGCATTCATGCTGGTCCAATAAAGAGGGGGAACAGCATAGAACATATCACATGGACTTTATTCAGGAGGAACTGAGGGTAGCTGACATACAGAATGCATGAAAAATACTAAAAGATGAAAGTAGAATGGAAGGCTTGAGGATGAGTTTGATTAGTGCTGGTAGATTAAGTCATTCCATCACTTAACACATTCCAACACTTAACATAAAAAGTACATAGATATCATCAACTCAGCTCTAGATGTTCCAACATTTAAAATGTTAATTAACATCAAGAAATTTGTAAGTTAATTGCAAAAGAGATGAAGATGCATAATTTCAATGAGATAACAAATTTTATATTGGTTCTAGGGTATATAGTAAACTTATTTTTACTTGAGATACCATAAACTAAAACATCTAAGAATAATATGAAGTCAAACACCACATATTTAAAGAGAATTCGTCCTATCGTATATATTAGGTTTATTTCTAAGAAGAAATTCTAAAAGCACTAAGATTGAGATGATTGCACATGAAAATGTTACATTTTTAAATTTTATTTTAAAGAGAATAAAGCCAAACAAAACAAAACAGAATAAAAACAATCTAAACAAAACAATGAAAGTGATACAAAACTTCAAAATAAGATAATAGGAAATCAACAGTGGCTACTATTACACATCTAGTTATCTTCAAAATAGTTCCGCATATCCATCCAATCCAATATAATCGAACCAAACGAAACAAAATAAAACCAAACCAAGCAAAACAATGAAAATGATACAGGACTTCAAAACAAGATAGTAGGAAATTAACAATGGTTACCACTTTCTCTTTCTAACCATTTCCTCCCCTTTCACTTTCATAATATCTGCTGTACATTTTGGATCCCACTAACTCTCTCAGTTTTTTGTACTATAGAGACAACATGATGTTGATCTATGTGAGTCTGAACCATTTCACTCATGAGCATGATCTCAATTTGCATCCATTTACCTATAAGAGCCCCAAGATTACCCTTCTGTATAGCAGAGCAGCTTTCCTTTGTAAAACAATGCCATATCTTTCTTATCCATTCTGCAGTTAATGGGTAAGTTATCCTTATTTTCCTGGGTCCCTGTCACATGGGGCATTGTGTTCTCTTCTCCAATCTTCAGTCCATGAATTTCCTTTCAATGCAAATGTGTTCCTTGTATGCAGCATATTGATGGATCCTGTCTCCTGATTCACTTTGCCTGTTTCTTTTTCATTAGTGAATTGAGGTCATCTACATTAAAGGCTACAACTGACATACATTGGCTCATCTCTGCCATGGTATCCTCCCACCATTGGCACCCACATTTCCACTCTATTGCCTGCCCTCCTTGGCAATCCCCTTCTGCTGCTGTTCCCGGAACCGTGGTAAACCTTGTCTCTCTCTAGAATATCCTTTAGCTTTGTAAGGTTTGTTTGATTGTCATGAATTCCTTCAGTTGTTCTTTGTCATGGAAGTATCTTATTTCTCCATTAATTTTGAAAGATAGTTTTACTAGGTATGTCAATCTGGGTTGGAAGTTGTTTCATTGCAAGACTCAAAACTCTTCACTCCAAGCTCTTTTTGACTTGATGGCTTTTGTTAAGAGGTTTATCATGATTCTGATGGGTTGTCCTCTATAGGTGATCAGTTTATTTTCTCTAACAGCCTTAAATATATTGTTCTTGTGCTGAATTTCTGGCATTTTCATTATTATATGTCTGGGTATTGATTTATTTTGGTTATGTTAGTTAGACTCCTATATGCCCCACTTATCTGTATGTAAGGTCCTTTTCCCATGCTTGGGGAGTTTTGCTATTACTACTATAAATAGTCTTTTTATGTTATTTGTGTTGATCTCTGCTTTTTTGCTGATACCTACTACTCTTAAATCTTAAATTATTTTTCTTTGTGTCATCTTCCAAGTCATTAAATTATTATTCCCTTGTTTCTTGTTAGTTTTAAGAGATCATTCTTTTCACAATTGCTACCTGAAATCCTATTTTCAAGGTCTAAAAGTCTATCTTTGATTTGTTTCAAGTGGTTTGCTAGGTTTCACTGGAGTTTTTAATCTCCTGGATATCTCTTTGAATCTGTTTAATCGATTGTAATTC
>PVJX010011163.1:16455-54646 GCA_004027295.1 Dolichotis patagonum | reverse complement strand
GCTGCGCATGCTCAGCGGAGTGTCCCCTGCAGCCTCCACAGTGTCCCCCGGGGGTCCCTCCGAAGATGGACCAGCTGTCACCGCGTTCCTGGAACTCTCCTTTAGGGTCAGTCCTCACTGGGCCCGAGGGTGGTCACTGACCGCTCTGCAGCGCCTACACTGCCCGGACACTCCTCTATGGACAACACACAGAGCCTCTATTCGTGGGCAAGTAAACAGAGACAATGGAAGGAAACGCAGCCGCATTGCACGTGACCTTGTACGCAGAGTGATATGTATGTAGATTAACTGAAGCGGTAGCTGAGCGGTGACTCGTGACGCCTACAGACAGTGTAGGTGACGCTCTTACTGGGGACTGGAACCCTGCAAGAGGCACTCGATCCATGGCTGCAGGCGAGAGGGCATCGATTTCACCCCGCAGGAGAATTAGGAGAGCGGATTCCCAGTGAGTGTCGGGAGAAAGTGAGGCTTGAAGGAGGCAGATTCAGTGTTCATGGCCGCAGTGTCCCGGAAGCTCCTCCCCTGCATTGAGGTGCAGCGTCCCCTCTCCTAGGACCTGCCATCTCAGCGGCTGCAGAGCCCAGCGCCATGCAGGTTGCCCTGCACAGGTGTTGCTGTAGTGTCACAGTGTCCCATAGGTGAGACTTACAGGGCTGTGCCTGGCAGGTGGATTTGTCATCTTTACTTCTCAGTTATGTATGTATTTCAGTTCAAATGGGAGAAAATAAAACCAGAGTATTAAACCAGTTTTCTCATTGCTTTTGTAGCCCTGGGGGGAGATAAACTATTTGAAGGAGTCGTTTTGAAGGAAGCCCCAGGTGTGTGTGACAGAGGCGTGAGGGGACCAGGTGAACATGGTGAAGGGTGGAGAAGCCACACAAGTGTCACCTGGGTGGACGGCAGTCTCCACCTGGCCTCTCGGGCCAAAATTTCATGTCCTCTTCTTCAGAAGGCATTGGAAGTCCTCTGGTGGCAGAGGAGGCCTCCCCTGGTGAGCAGAAAAAAACCACTGCTCTGTCTGTCTGACAAACCAGGAAGACCTGGTTTTGGCGCCATGGGGGAAAAGGCGACTTTCCAGGGATGCGTTTGTCTTCAGAGGTTCTCATTTTCTTCGAAAAATGGCCCCACCAGCCCATAATGGGAGACTGCGAGGGAATTTCTCACCCTGGAGTGGGAAGGGCCCCTGCTGCCGTGGGGCAGAGGAGCGAGCTGGGTATGCAAATGACTCTGTTTTAGGTGTATTTAAACCCTGCGCCCCCAAGATGCCTACCCATTCTGTACGTTATTTGAGGAATGGATGAATGGTTTTTTGATCCCTCCCTCCTACAAGGGCTCAGTGGAGGAACTTCATTGTTTCCATTTCTTCTGCCACGTGGAGACCCGGAGGATGCCATCTCTGCAAAGCAGGCTTCTGCACACGAGACCTTGCTGATTCCTTGACCTTCACCGTTACAAACTTCAGTTCCATAGGACATACTTTTTTTTTAAATATAAATCATCCAGCTTTAGTTATTTTGTTCTAGCAGCACAAACAGACTAAGCTGGTGAACTTATTTGGAAATAGGGTCTTTAAAGTTAAAATGAAGGTGTGCCCTAAACCTGATGTGACGTGATCAGTGTTCTTACTGGAACTGGGATGTCTGGACTCAGATCCGGGGAGACCACTAGGGGAGCACAGAGACTGCAGTGTTTCACAAACAATCTAAGAAACGCCGAGCATTGCCAAATTACTGGATTAGGTAGTGCAAAAAAGTAATTTTGTGGAAATTTCACATCTACCTGAAAATTCATCAGGGTACTTTGCGTTTTTATTTTTCATTTGTTGGTAACTTTTTAGAGACAGCAGAGGCCTACTTGGAATTATCTGGAAAACCATCTTTGCTACGATATATTAAGACCCGAACTTACGTTTATCTTCATGTCAGTGCCTGTGGTCCCCAACAGAAGTCTAACATTGCCACAAAAGTGTCCTTCTCTGTTATGCTTGCCTTACACTGAGCTCTTTGACCAATTATTAAGGCAAAACTTCTCCTTAGCTATGATGACTTGTAAAACATTTCCACAGACTGACTTCACTTTCTTAGGTTATTCAATGAACAAAGATGTTGATTTAACAGAGTTTAAAAGACCTAGTTCTGTAAGTGATGTTTTCCTTAGCTGGCCTGGATTGATTAGAGGCCTAGCTAATACTAAAGTGATACCATAACATTCACCAAGTGTAATGGTTGATACATTGTGTCAACTTGAAAAAGCTTACCTAAGTGACCCAGCAGTTCCACTCTCTAGGGTGTAGAGGAGGTGCCCTAGGTGGCTGTTTATGCTTTAGGACATTGTGATGATTGATTTGTTGTGTCAACTTGAGAAGTTTAAATGCTTAATTAAGGGACTCAGCAGTTCTATATCGTAGGGTGTAGAAGACGCCCCCATGCAAGTTTCCTGCTTACAGTATAAGGGAGGAAAAGAACTTGCTCTCCACCTTTTTTTTTTTTTTTTTGCTCTTTTTGCTTTTTCTGTCTTCTGATCCCTTGAACTGTTGCCCCTCACCATAACATCCTGCTTTGGAGCCCGCTGATTATGGACTGAAACCTCCACAAACTGTGCCTTAAATAACCCTTTCCTTCCTTAACTTGGGAGTGCCAAGTATTTTGTCTCAGCAATGAGCGAAAAGTAATTAACACACCAAGCTCAAATTGAAGGATATCTTACTTCACTGATAGAGTCTGCAGAGGTCAGACAGAGACCATGGATGAACTGACACCTCCCTCTGCCCAGTGGTGAGAGCTCTGCATGTCAGCCCAGCCCCTTCCCCTTCCCAAGGAGCACCTGCTGGCTCCCAATCTGTGTCCTTTCTACACACGTATGACCAATGGCAGTCAGCAGTAAATGTGCCAGGAGATGGGCCACTGTGAACGAGCCTCCATTAAATGGCATGTTTCTAGTTTTCATTATTGCATTTCGGAATACATTTCTAACATGATTGTCCTGTCAACGTAATGGATTGGCAGTTAAAAATAACTCCGAGAATATGTAAAACACGGAAAGGGTAAATTATAATAATGATAACATTGGTGGTGCAGACAATGGTCCATCAAAATAGCAATAAAACACGTGCCAATCAATGACCAGTACACACACTGCCGCCGAGCCACTCTTTAAAACTATTAAACTCTAAACTAGCAACTTGGAGTAAAATTATGCAATCTGTCATATCTAGCAAATATCATCGGTCTGAACTGTACATGTACTTAAGCCTTTATTTTTGTATTTCCCATGTAAATGCACATTGCCAGTTAGCCAGGGGTTGAGAACTAACTTTGCATTCATAAATATTTAAGCCATGCTGTGAGGAAAGATTTTGTCAGTCACAGAAGTCTATGTGAATTATTTTCCTTTAAAAGGAAATTATTCAAGTTTGAGTAGAGTAGTCCTCAGGGGATTGCAGCCTTCTTTGCATTTTATTTTCAAATTTTGAAAAATAACATTTTGAGGGTGTTTCTGTGATTCTAAAGGGAGTACATATCAGCTGCAGAAAAGTGCTATTCATAACTCCACTACCCACACCCTTTTGACACTTCTTTTTCAGGGGCTTTCCGTAGATATTTAATGTAACAAAACAGACATGACGTGAAACTATAAACCATCTTTCATCACCTGCTTTTATCCCTGGACATCCATGACCATCACAGGAACCCAGGGTGAGACTTTTCTGCTTCAGAATTTTAGCTGAGAACAACAGGACAGTGCCGGGAATCCATTTCCAAAGTCCAGGAAGGGACAGATGACTGAAGTGGGCCTCAGAAGTGACAGGACGTGGCTTTCCCCAGCACTGCCCTGCGTCTGAGCCAGGAGGGGGTCGGGGTAACCAGTGCTCCTCTGTGGAGCCCCATCCCCAGGCTGAGTGGGAAGAAGGGACACTTCCTGGTCCCCAGGAGCCAAGTGTGGGCCCCAGGGGTCCTGCTGGGGTGGGGCGCTCCACCCCCGTCCTCTGGAACCTGAGGACGAGCCCAAGGCCTGAGTAGCAGAGAAGGGTTGGGGCACAGGCTGCCGGGTGGGCCTGGAGGGCTGAGGCTCAGCAGCTGGGCAAACAGGCAGTGTGAGCTGGACTTCAAGAGTCCTTCAGAGATTGCTCTGTGTAGCTCTGTGTAGAGAAACCACACACACAGGCGAGCACACACACACGCTCACACGCGCATGCACACTATGGAACTAAGGGACTGATAGATGCACCCACCCAAAGGCCTTGTGGTCCTCTTTGGAACCTCTGGGCTTGTCTTGGGTTACGTCCATGTGGTAGTTTCTTACATCATTTTATTGTTTTAATTTATTCCTAACTGATACATAAAAACACAAAAGTTGTGCATATTAGTGGGTTACAATGTAATGTTCCCACACACTCGTGAGGTTTAATCCGGTTGAGCATGTCTATCTCAGCCGTTTTTTATTAACATAACCACATGTAAATAATTTTATTGAAATTTGAATGATGTAACTTGCAACTTGTCACTGCTCCTAAATGACCCGTTTTCTCATTTTTCTGTGAGCATCTGTATATTCCAAGGACTGGCTGTTCTTTCTTTTTTACTAGAAAGAAAAGGAAAAAGCAAACATGAAAATGCAGGTTGTGACTCTCTTAACATTAGACTCCTTTGGGTGGATTTTAAAAGCAGCTTTGGAGCCTGGTGGGCATAATATTTCACCTGTTCAAACATCTGGGTTCACTCTCAGCTCTGCTGTCAATCACAGCCTGCAAGACCGTGGCTGCCAGCCGTGCGGGTGGATTCCTGCTGTTCTGTTGGCCACCAGGTGAGGTGAGGTATTCCGAGGACCCTGGCTTGGCCCTGGAGGGCAGTATGGACCCCATGGGTGACTTTTAAATGTGAGATGGGAAATGAGGGTGGAAGTAGCATCCAGGTCCTCCCCAGGCTAGCAAGCACACTGCAAAGGGGGACCTTTGTCCTGCAGGTCAGATGTCTCTTTGCTTTGTGACTTCAGTTAGGAGAGAATCCGTCTCCAGAGCTCAGAATTGAGGCAACGGTCCGAATTCAGAGGATCACAGGGCCTCTGGGTGGGTACGCCTATGTTTGCTGGGGGAGGCTTCTCTGATTTCTTGCTGAGATTGCTCCAGAGGCCTCAGAGGAGAGGTCCACGGGGCCACAGCAGGACGAGAGGCTCTATGCCCTTGGTGGACTCCTAGGCTGGAGCCCAGGAGCTCCAGTATTTGGCTTTTGGTGGTGCAGATGGAAAAAGGGACTGGTTTGTGCCCCGAGTGTGTTCACAGCCGGTTCTGAGGTCTGAAAGAGCAAACTAGACATGCACAGTCAGCCCTCTGTACCCGAGGACTCCACATCTGCAGTGTCAAGGAACCGCTGGTTAAAGCTCTAAAAAAACAACAAAATCGCATCTATACTGAACGTGTCTAGACATTTTTCTTGTCGTTATGCCTTGAGCAACGCAGTAGGAACAGGGATTTGCACAGTGTTTACATGGTATTAGCATAAAAGTAACCTAGAGGCGACTCAGAGTATACAGGAGACCCCAGAGGCTCTGTGCAAATTCTGCACCACTTTGCGCAAGGCCCGCAGACTTTGGCGCCCACGGGCCCACTCACGCTACGGTCACGTGCAGTGTGGTTTGCACTTAAATTCACACTGGTGTGCTCCAGTGTCTCTGCCTTAAATAGCTGTGTGACTGGGGAAGTTTAAGCTCTCTGATGCCCAGGAGATGGGGAGCACTGACGCCTGACGCTCAGGGCTCTGGTGGCTGTCAGGGGCAGCGCGACCGCCACGCAAAGCCCTTGCCAGGACGAGCAGCTGTGGAGCTAACAAAACGCCGATGGGGAAAAGCCAGCGAAGGAACTCCAGCCTGTGGCTGCCGTGTAGTCAGTGGCTTCGCCCTAGGTCAGGGGTAGCTCTGGGCACGTGCAGTGCAGGGGAATCACTTCACGTCGGATCTGTACAGTAAGATGGACCCTAAGTGTCACTTATGGACACAAGAGCTGAGAAATACAAGTTCTGCTGTGTTTCTCCCACACTGGGTTTGTATTTAGCGTTTTCTTGCGGGTTACTGGTTGTGTTAGGGCCGGTGTCACCACCGGATGCTACCTGTCCAGGTCATCAACAGCTGGTCATAGAAGACTTTGATCTTTGGGCGGGAAAAATCCACCTCAATCTGGTGCAGGAGAAAAGATGCAAGGATGAGGAGGAAACTGAAGGGAGGAGATCTTCAGGGCAGGATGAGAGGAGACCACGTAGAGGAGCGGAGCAGGCTGAGTACAACTGCGAAACCTCTCCGGGCAGCTGGAGGCCACGGCTCTCACACTCTGGCCCCGGGAAAACACAAGGTGTTAATATAGAAATAAAACCGCGTTTTACTCGGGGACAGCCCTGCAGTAAGAACACGGGTGCTGTAACAGACTGTGGCGTATTCCAAGCAACTGCGGCAAGGGCCCGGTTGTAAAGGCAGCGCTGGGAGGGATCAGATGTTTGGAAAAGATGGCCTTGGCCACGAGGGTCAGTATCGGGATGATGTCAGCCCGGAGCCGAACAGTTGCTGGGCAGATGTCCTTGCAGCACCGCTGTTTGCAGAGGCTGTGGTGGTCTCCGTGCAGGCTTGGGGTTCAGGCCGAGCCTTTGTGGGAGTCACTATCAGCAGCCATGCACATGAACCCCCCCCAACCTCCTGGCTTTGAGTATTTATTTTTGTTAGAGTTGACACAGGTGACTCGGTTTTGCTTTTGACAACCTTCACAAATCTCATTACTCCCCCAAGTACACTCTGTTCAAAACACGGACACCCGTCTTAGCAGAGAGATGCAGCTGGGAGACAATGGGTTTGTCACACACAGAGCGCGTCAGAACTGTAAACGGGCAACGGTTTAGACTTTGGGTTGAACTCAAGTTTATGAGGCTTAAATGACCCCGGCAGGCCTAAAAAACTGCCATCCACCTCAGATAAATTCTGAAAGTTTAGTTACACAGGGCTCCAGATTCTAGGCTGAAATAGGTCTAAGTCAGGAGCCTGTGGGGGGCGCTGTGCAGCGGAAGGCGGGGCCCGACTGAGTCTCTGGGCGCAGAGAGGACCTGGCACTGGGACGGGACCTCTTGGGGATGGGCTTGGGGGCCGGCTCGGGGGCTGCAGTATCTCTGTGATAGTTGCCCCCTTTGCTTGTCCTAAATCGCTTTGAAATTCTGGGCTTTCCTTTCATTATTCATATTGGGTTTATTAATGTAAAGGAGCGGCATAAGAGCTGGGCTAGAGACTTCAAGCGGACGTTTCTTGTCCCTCTGGGTGACAAGCGGCCTCCTCTCCCCTCCTGGCAGCGTAACTAAACAACCCTTTCTTTTCGACTTCCTTCGGAAGCAAGCTTTGGTCGGCGGACTTGGTTCTGTTTTAGACCCGATCTGAAGTTCCTCCTGTGTTGGTCACTGTGTTACTTTGATTTATTTCTCATTACACAGGATATCCTGTGCTGTGATTTGGATACTTATTCTCTCCAAAACTCACATTGGAATTTAATTGCCAACAAGACCTCATGTGGATGTGATTAGGCCCCAAGGCCTCTCCCTTGGGAGGGGACTGAGATGTCCTGGTTACAGGGTTTAAATCCAGAATGTCCTCAAAGGCTCCTTTTCAGAGGTGTGGCTTTTGCAAGGTGAGGACATTGGGGGGTGCTGTGCTCAGTAGGCTCACCCCCTGATGAGTTGACCATGACTGTGCTGTCACGAGTTGGGTTCTGGCTGGAGGTGGAGGGCATCAGGACATGACCCGGAAGGACATACTGTGTTCCCGCCTCTCTCCTTTCTCTCTGCTTCCTGGCTGCCTGGGGTGAGCCCCTTGCCTTCACCATGCCTTCCCACCGTGCCCTTCCTGCCTTAGAGTCAGCCTGCTAAGGACCGAAGCCTCCAAGAACCGTGAGCCCAAATAAACCTCTCCTCCTTTAAGTTGTGCCTGCTGAGTAGTTTGCCTCGATGATGAAGAAAGTGACTCAAATAATCACAAAGGACCAGGTGGAACCCTGGCTGCCTCCTGGCTACCTGCCTTTTGAGGGTGAAGACACAGTAGGATGGTCCAGGCGTACTGAAACCCCGAGCCAACATTTCCGCCCTTCGTAAGTGACCCAGGCTTTGATCTTGTCATGAGAGCCCAAAAGGGCCTAAAGTGCCCTTCCAAATGGAGCCGACCTCAGATACCGCCACACTGCTCTAAAGGAAAGTTTCACCCATAAATGTGTCCAATGAGGCAGCTCTTCTCCAAGGTGGAAGACTTACAGATGTTTTCTGCACATCTTTTCAGCACATGAATGTTTCTAGTATGTGAATATGTGTGTATTTCCATAATCTGTCAACTCACCCACCCACCCGCCTATGCACCCATTCATTCTCCATCCACCCATGCATCTATCCGTTCACGCATTTATCCATCCCATGAGATTATAAAGAGCCCCTACCGCATGTGGGCTCTGTGCAGGGGGCTGGGAAGAGACGGCTTGGTGCACACTGAGGAAGGCCATGCTTCCCTCCTACCTCCCGCAGGGACAGAGAAAACCCAGTTAAAGAGAACACTGTCTCTGCAGCACTCAAGGACGGCTCTCCTGAAATCCGGGGTGGGTTTTGAAGGCAGCCATGGAAGGGTGTTGGGCCAAGGTTTGCATAGAGAGCAGGGTTCAGGGAGCACGGTGGCCTGAGGCTGCACAGGGTGACCTATCATGGGAGGGTCAGCAGGGTCAGGCCCCAGGGAGTGGACAGTAGTGTGGCAGGGGCTTGGTAACATGTCCAGTGGCCCCAGGGGTGTACTTGAAGCAGAAGAGAGAGACTGCAGAGAAAGAAGAATTTGCAGACACGAGTACCAGCAAGGGAAGAGCAGCCAGGCAGCTGCTACCATGGCTGTAAGGGGAGGCAGGGAGCTAGGGCACGCAAGGAACTGGCCAGGAGGAGAGAGCCCCAGGAGGAGAGTCCCCCCAGGAGGAGAGTCCACCCAGTCCCCACTCTGGTCACCCCTGTGTCTCCAAATGCAGAATCCTTTAGGAGTTGGTGACGCTACCAAGGTAACACAATGCTGAGATGGATGCGGGACTGATTCAATGTGTCTGTTTTGAGGTGGAGAAAGCCATGAGTGTGGGCTGGTGACAGGCAGAGGGAGGGCTCTGAGCAGAGGGACACGTGGGAGTGGCCGAAACACAGTAGGCAGTGGCAGCCCTGGGCACCAGGAGAGGAGAGTGTCCTCAGGAGAGACTGAGACCATCAAGGCCAGGAGGGCAGAGAAGTCAGGGAAGTGGTGGGGGCCCTCCAGGCTAGGGTCCCCAGGAGGAACCAGTTTCAGAGGACAGAGGAGGACAAAGGTAGGATCCACACCTGGGGAAATGTTCATTGAAAGCAAGTGTGTGGTCCAGGCTGGTCCTTGGAGCCACTCACCAGTGCGGGAGAGGTGGTCAGGGTCAGAGTTAGAGTTAGGGTTAGAGTTGGGGTTAGGGCTAGGGCTAGGGTTAGAGTTGAGGTCAGGATTAGAGTTAGGGTTAGAATTAGGGTTAGGGCTAAGGTTAGAGTTAAGGTTAGGATTAGAATTAGGGTTAGCATTAGGGTTTGGATTAGAGTTAGGGTTAGGGTTAAGGTTAGAGTGAAGTTGAGGGTTAACATTGGGTTTAGGATTAGAGTTAGTGTTAGGGTTAGGGCTGGGTGTTCATCCCAGTGCCGTGCATATTGTTAATCAAACACCTGTTCAAGACATTTATGTGCTGTCCCTTCAGGTTTATATCTGCGGTAATTGTTATTTTCCAGGTTGCCTGATTGTTACCCTTTTCTGTGACCCTGTTCTCCACCTTGCCAAGAAGTTTACATTCTTCACTTTATAGCTTTAAAACTTTGAGTGCTATGGCATATGCAGGATTCAACTTGTTTTTCCTGGAAAGAGAAGTTTCAGAATTAACTTCAGTGTGCTTGTCCTTGCAGTCGCTCACTAACGGAATGCGCTGTGACATGGGTTGAGCAGTTTATTTACACAGCTTGATCATTTAGATGAGAGCACTGGTTTTCAAACTCCTTCCGCAGTGGCCTTTTTACATGTTGAAGTAAATGGGTAGATAAATAAATAGATAGTGCCCTAGATGGATGAGGTGAGCAGGTGAATGTCTCCTGTTTCTTGGGGAGAGGGGAGTCGGTGCCTATTTCTAGCTGCCTCTTTCTCCTGCTCTTGGTCCATGGTGGAGGCGCCTCTGACTAGCTCTAGTTATGGGTCCACCCCAAGCCTGTCTGATCTGCAGCAAGAAACGCACAGTGGATGCCAAGATCTGTAACACATGTGTGTATGTGCACATAGGCACACACACACACACTTACATGCACACACATCTTGGAGTCCATGGGTCTTGGATCTCCAAGGTTATCATGAACTTCACAGTGCTCTTAAGTGAGTTGGTTTGAGATGTCCTTGGCTGGGCCCTTCCTGCTGTGTCTTGTCATGTGCAGAAAGATGCAAGAGGCCCTAAATTGCTTCCATGTGCTTCCTCTCTTCCTGCCTAGCTGTGTTTGGAATTCCTTCCCGCATCTGTAATCTCCAGATCTTCTGGAAGCAAGGCCCGGCGTGGAGCTATGACCCCTCTGAGTGAAGGCTGTGTCTGGGAGTGAGTTTAGAGGTTGAAGCCTGGGGCAGGCCAGGAGAGTGGGCATTGTAGGACGTGCAGGAGTCGGTTTCTCCACACTGCTGAACCTTGTGTCTGCTGTACAGCTGAGGTGGGATGGCAACATGATTGACTTTGGGATCCAACTGGGGGACTGGTTGAGCACACTTTTGGGTGGGTTGTGGAGGCATGACCTTGGGCTGTCTAGGTATGACCTTGGGTTGTGGAGGCATGACCTTGGGTTGTCTAGGTATGACCTTGGGTTGTGGAGGCGTGACCTTGGGGTTGTCTAGGTATGACCTTGGGTTGTGGAGGCGTGACCTTGGGCTGTCTAGGTATGACCTTGGGTTGTGGAGGCATGACCTTGTGCTCTCTGTCTGGTCCCTCACCCCTTCTGCTGTGGTCCTGCTTCCCTGTCACCATGAACTAAGCAGCTTTGCTCACCTCGTCCTTCTGCTACGATGTCTGGGCTTTGGAATCAGCTGACCTTCAACCAAATTTCTGAAACCTTGAGCCAAATCAAATCCCTTTTCCAAGCTGTGGGTGTTGGATATTGTGTCCAGCAAAGGGAAAGCTGGCCAGTGCAGTTATTCAAAGGGAACAGCAAAGTGGGCAGGTGGCATCAGAGACAGCACAGAGTGAGCAGAACACAGGACACTGTCACCTAGCGGCCAGGGTATCAGAAGGAGGAGGATATAAACACGGGTGAGTTCCTTGTCAGACAACAAACTCAAAATGAGAAACTGCCAGGTGTTTGCTGTGAGCACTCTGCTTATTTGCCTTGGAGCTTTTTTCTTGTGTCTCCAGCAATTTTGACGACAAACACCTCACCTTGGGTACTCTGTGCTCTCCCAGGTTAGAGAGTAGTTGTTCTAGATTGTGCTGGTCACAGAGACCCCCACCAGGGTAGCGCCGAGGAGCCTTCTCCGTGATCATCAGTGCTGTTTCCTTGAAACACGCATAATGACGAAGCCTTATGTGAAACTGTAACTTGTCAACCCCAGCGTTCCCAGGGAACAAATTTAACTAACAGCCAGGTCTCAGTGCGTGAATTTTTATGCAGAAAGCAGCTGGTACTCTGGGCCTGCAGAGGCCATAAGGACAGAGCTCTGAGTATCCCCCAAGGTCCTGCCACTTACTGTCAGGAACCAGGGCTCCAGGAAACAGAGTCCCAGAATGTCTGGTTTCGGAATTAATTAGCCATTCAGAGGTGGAATGTACTCCTCTGATGTTTCCTACCTTTATCCAGGGCAAGCGCGGTCCGGCCGGAGGAGGGAAAGCCGCTGTGAATGTCTTCTGTGACATCGAAAGGCAACGGTTGGAAGCGGGGCCATTAAAAATGGCAGTTACACAGTGGGAAGGCGGGGAGGGGCTCCGGAAGGCTGGGCCGTGCAAGCCAACAGTTTATAGGAACAAAAATGCTCTTTCTTTGCTTTGAGCTGTGACAAGGGCAGTGGCCAGGACGTTGAGTCATGGTTACGTGGAGGTGTCTGGAAAGCTCACAAATGGGGTCCGGAGCCTGAATCTGGGGGCCAACGGATGCCTCTCCTTGACTCTTGTCAGCAGTGACGTGGCTCATTTACTAGTGGGAGCAGTGGAGACAAAGCACAGCGAGCTGGGGGCCCAGGAGAAGGTGCTGCTGCCCGTGGCGAGAGTGTGGACACTGGCCTGAGACTCACCCCAACGCTCCAAACAACCAGCGAAACTCTCACGTACTCTGAAGACACCTGTGTTTGCACCACGAAGGGGAAGCTTCATGGAAGCCTTTGGCATAAAGCATTTCAATTCCAGGGGACACAAGCCAAAGCCTAAGTTGCCTCATTGCAGGTTCCATCTCCGTGGTGCTGGGATAGCAGGGTCACCCCCAGCATCAGCGTGTGTGTGTGTGTGTGTGTGTGTGTGTGTGTGTGGTACTGGGGGCTGAGCCCTGGACCTTAGCACTGAGCTATATCCCAGCCTCTTTATGTTGAGACAGGGTCTCACTAAGTCACTAAGTCACCCAGGCTGGGTTTGAAGCTGTCCTGCCTCAGCCTCCCAGAGTACTAGCATTACAGGTGTTCAGCTTAGTTGTTGCTTTTCATCTTTGTCCTTGAGTTTGTTCAGAAGCACAGAGTTTTAAGAGCTTTGCTATTTGGGGGTTTGGAGAGTTCTTCAGATGATCAGGAACTCCAGAGCCTGTGTTTGGAATTCGTGTTTTGTGTGTGCATTTTCCAAGAGGCAGATCTGGTACCGTCCCCCAATTTGCACGGTGGCTGTGCCCCTAATGCCTCCAAATCGCATCACACACACCAAGGCCACCAGCCACTGCCCAGGAAGCAGTGCGCCTGGGCGCCATCTGCCCTGAATGCCACATGGGGGACTCCGCTTTCTTGTCTCAATGTGGGAAAAGCAAACTTTATCCAACAACTCCCAGGCTGTGTCCCTGAGTCACCAGTGCTAGGCACCCAGAAAACCTTAGCCCAACTGGACTGAGTCCTCACCCAGGCTGCACTTCGGCCTCTCCGTCGCACCCTGTGCCCACCTGGCAGACCCCCAGCAGGCGTGAACAGAGGCGCTGGGTCCCCGTGGAGAGCGGCTGGGCATCTGTCCGCCCCCAGCATGGTCGGGACGCTCAGGCCCATTTGGAAAATGCCCTTTCTGGCAGGTTTTGGGGGTGACTTTCTTACCCTCAGTACTGGGAGAGTTGGAAAAGACTCATTTGGGGACTGGACACCGAAAGGTGACAGAGGGAACATCAATCACAGTTTCTGGAAAGGCCTAAGAGGGGGCATTTAAGGGAAGGAAATCACCCTAGAAATTCCCCGCATGGCACAGAGAAGGCGTGCGTGACCGGAGCAGTCCTGATCCTCCCGAGGAGAAGCGTCATCTTCAAACCACCTCCTCCTGCCTTCCTTGGGGAAGAGGTGTCTGCCCTTCCTCTCAGGGAGGACTCAGCTGCCCTGGCTTGGTGGCTGCAGGTCCTTTATTCCCCATTTCCTGAGCGTCCCCTCTCTGCGTGCCATGCTCGGGTGGCAGTGTGCCTGTCGTGGGAAGGGGACAGACTGTGGTCACACGTCCGTGCACAGCTGCCCTGTTTTGTAAACTTGCTCCTCCAGGCACTGCCTGGGCAGGGTCAGCAGTGTAGAGTTAGGGCTCAGGCAGGGCCCCTCTTCTCTGGAGCCGCGGAATCTCCTCTCTCACCCATGATTCTCGCCTCACAAGAGGCCCAGTCCTGAGCCTCCGCCCTGGCCTCCTCTCCTGTCCCTCTCACTCTCTCTGTGACTTCAGCTTCCAATCTGCGGTCCCCAAAGGCCTTCGGAAAGCAGTGCTCCAAGAGTCACGATGCCCGTTTGGGAATCTCAGAGCAGTGCCAGGGGTACCTGTGGAAACTGAGAGCAAACTGGGGAGGCAGAGGGGATGTTTCCAGAGATGAAATGGAGAGGATTGCGCCAGACATCTTGGCGACAAAATCAGTAGCCCGGGAGGGCCCAGACCAGGTTAAACAGAAGAGTGTGCTGCAGATGTCTCTGCAGGAGGTCTTTCTGTGTAAGGTCGAGGTTCCAGCAGAGGACGCTGGGACAGACCTTGTCACTAGGCACATGAGCCTGAGGTCCCCCCTGCACACTTCCCAGCATTGTTTATTTGCTTTTTGATTCAGGTCTGACAGAAGTGACCCCATTTCGATTCTGACAACTGTCCAGTCCAGGGACACTCTGGGTACCGTCCTCGAATGCACCTGGGGGTCAGGATGAGTGCCTGGGGATTTTATCTGCAACACAGGCAGCCCTGGGCTTCAGATGCTTCCATCTTTCTCCGCTCACCCCCGTCCTCTTGAGTTTGAGTCCTTCTCCCCCCTTAACCTCCCAGGGCTGACTCCCTCCTTCTGGGCAAGTGCAGCCCTGCTGTCCTCCCAGCCCCACACTCTGCCCATCTTCACAGGACACCTGCTCTCAGCCCAGCCCGTGCTCTGGGAGCCTGGCCTAGCTGGGGTCTACTGTGACGGCACCACCTATAGCTGTGGGTCCCTTCACACCTCCCACTTCTTCCCCTGCACTCTCCTCAAGGGGGATCTCGCTCCTGGGTCCTTTCCGGGGTTCCCAGCCCCTCCTCCCTTCCTCCTGCAGGTGCAGCCCGGAGGTCCCTCTGTGGAGCTCTGGGTTCTGTGCAGCAGAGAGCGCGTCCTGAGCCCCGTCATCTCTTCCTGTTGGATCTTCTGCCACTTCCGTCTCTACTTCCCTCCTGTCAGCCCGTTAGTGTCCCCCAACCTTCAGGCATTTGCACGTGGCCTATCTCCAACAAGGCAACAACGCTTTATGAGTCCCATTGACGCTGGCCGCTGCCTGTCCTTCTTTCCTGGGAGGTGACGAACGCAGGGGGTTAGAACAGACGAGAGCTGCCAGTCACAGTCATTGCTGTTGATGTTTTTTTGTCAGGTTTTCTCAGAGGGGTCTCTGAGCTCACCTCTCCCCGCTTCCTTGCCGGCTCCTTGGGCTGCGTGCACAATGGATGGGCAGAGGGCCGAGGGTAGAGGGCGGGAGCGTCGCTGGTATTCCGTCCTCCCTGCAGCCACACCATTTCCAACACGACCTCGAAGGAGCAGGACGAGTGTCTCCAGCCCCTGCCGTGGGATGGTTGTGTGCTCGGCTTCCACTGCCGGAGCGTCAGTAGATGTCCCCCAAGCAGACACTGTCACAAGCTATCGGGCAGATTCGCCTTCTGGCTCCTCTGTTTTCACCAGGAGAAGAACGGTGTTCATCTGGGGTAACCTGCTTGCCTCAGAAAAATGAGACTCACAGAATGGGCCTGAGCAAATGTGGGACCTGGACCCTGGAACAGCTGATCTCGGCAGAGCACCCCCAGGGAGCTGGAGAGTACAAGCCCCCTTGTGCTTTTTGAGTTCTGGTTGGTGATTCGCTATGTGGCAGTTAGGAAGAATTAATGTCATGACACCACCTGGAAATAACCATTAACATTTTAATGCCCATTCAGCAGAATTATATTCTCTCGATACTTTTGGCCAAACAGTGTGCCTGGGCTGGGAGTCCCGCCTGGCCCAGCTGCTGTGAGCAACCAGGCATCTCCGAGATCTCTAGGGTCCTTCCTAGGCTTGGGGCTGATGGCACCATCCTGGTTGTGGGGTGTTTGGGGCACGGAAGGCCCTGCACAGCCATGTCTGCTTGCTGGAGTGAGGGCCCTGAGGGCAAGGGGAGAGGCTCACGCTCTGCCCCGCAGTGGGGGCTGAGATGTGGGAGAAGCCTGACCCAGCATGGCGGGATGGGGCAAGGGGCCAGACGGGAAGCCTGGGGCAGATGTGAGGACGGGCAGCGGTTCTGGGGCTCCATGCGGATGTACTGTAACTTTCTCCCTCCTCATGAGAGGACAGCTCTGTCTCTGGGAGGAAATCTGGAGCTAGAAGATGCCAGCATTTTTTTTTAACCTGGCGGAGAGAAAGAAGAGTGGCAGAGTTGGCCACAGTTACCACGACAAAGCACCCAGCAGAGGTGGCAGAGTCAGGTCAAGGCAGAGGCCACAGTGCAAGAGGACAGTGAGGAGAATACAGGAAGTGAAGAGGCCCCAGCACCAGGGCATCATGGGAAGGAGACAGGAAATGACCAGTGAGAGCCACATCAAAGATGGCGTCTCCGGGCTCAGGGGAGAACTCCCCGCTCAACGCTCCTGCCTTCTCTTCGAGGGTAGTACAGAAGACTTGGCACAAGCGGCTGACATGACTTCTCTAAGAAACATATTACACATATAAACACTCCCCCATTCACACTCAATATACTCTTGTCAGAATGAATCTTTTCTACTTGAAACACGTTGAGAATACTTCACAGTCAATAAACAAACATATACCACTGCATCTCAAATTTAAGTGGAGGAGACACCGGCAGTCTAACTTTGTACTTCACGGGTCCTTTCCTGCTGGTAAATGTCGAGACCCTGTGTGTCTGCTTCGTGTTGGAGATTTATGAAACGCGACGAAATCAGCACCTTATTGAGCCATCAAATCTGTCAAAAGGAAATGTAGGACGAATGGCAGGAAAATCTTATGGGAACATAAAATTATTTCCCAAGGAAGTTATTAAAAATCCATTACATGAGCCATTTTATAAACAAGTTATTTATCAACATCTTGCAGAAAAAAGTTAGACAAAACATTAACAACAAAATTCCTCTAGTGGCAAGATGGATCAGACACCTAATATGACGTTTTTAATATCCAGGGATGATTCTGATGTTTGAACTTACAGCACTTTACTTCTTAATGTGATAGTATTATTCTCTCGCAGTATAAAACATAACACCAAAATGAAATAATTGCTTTTTTAGAGTGAATGTGGAAAGACATTTCTCTTGTACATTGTAGCTCTCCATTCATAAATCAATGGGGAATAAACTTTAAAATACCAGTGTAACTCAAAGGAATATAACTTTTGAAAAGCCAGATTAGTTATGTGACTATGTCCTTAGAAGACACAAATTGATTTATTGCTGATTAACGTGATCTATTAATAGTAACATGGTTATTAGAACATGTTAATTTAAAATGATCTGGAAGAAGCTGGGCCAGGGGAGGGAGGGTGGGCACCAGGGAAGGACTCTGGTTGGGGAGGGCAGTAGAAAAGATGGGCAGAGGCAATGTGAGCCAGGGGTAAGTAGAGGCAGCTTGTGGTGGGGGGGTGTCTGAGGCATTCCACGTGGGGAAGAGTTTTAGGTCACGGTCTCCCCTCACTGCCCAACCAGCAGTGCACCCCTGGAGACAGCGGGTGGACAGCTTCTAAGCACCGACTGCGAAGATCCCAGCTCAGAGAGCATTCGTGCCCAAGAATGCCTGCGCTCTGAGCCTAAGGGAGGCTTTGTGAGCTCAAAGTATCGGTAATGCCGTGCTCCGCTGGACAACAGAGGCTGAGACACAGCGGTCAGCAGGCTATGGATCACCCAGGTCCTGGGTGTGGAGCAACGGGAAGTGAGTGGAGAAGTCCTGCACCAGTGTCAAAGTGACCGCTCAAAGCTCTCCAGGCCACAGGAAATAACCCAACTCAGCTATTTACAGTACTGCAGGGCTCATGGGCTGTGGAAAATAACCCCCAAATTGAGACCATCTCGGGGAAGGTCCTAACCAGAGCCAAGCTACAGAAGTAGCGGTGTGGGTGCCTGTGTGGCCGTGGGAGGCAGAGGGAGAAGGGAGGCGCTATTTCCTCTTCCCTTTTTTTCTTTTTATGTTTCAGGTAATGAGCCTGCTTTCTTGGACTGAGCCGCAGATAAACTATTTGCTTCTGTCTGACTTTCCAGCTCACTAAATGCAAAGACTGCTACCGCCCACTTCACAAACTGAAATAATTCCTGGTGTACACAGCTTGCGGGAGACCTGAGATGTTTTTAAAAACAGAGAAGCAAAATAAACGCACATAGAATTATTTGAGGTCAGTTAACATGTTTTATCTGGATGATAGGAAAACAAGAAAAGGAGTCGACTGAAAGCAGAGCAGAGGAATACTGGTTGTCACAAGCCCTGGTTCCGTGTGTGACGAAGAGTGTCTCCCAGCTTCAACTCCTCTCAGCCTTGGTTGGCACATCTTTAAAGTGGGGCCCTTCCAGTTGTTAAGTGAGACAACGCAGACAACGCACGCAGAGAGTAGAAATTGTCATTGTCCCTTTATTTAGAAAACCAAAGTGTTAAAGGGAGGTTGAGAGCTCTACCCAGCGACAGTGGACTAATGAAAAATACTTCCATATTTTCAAGGATCTAAACTCTCTCTGGAGCATTTTGAAGGGTGAGCCACATAAAATAATGCAGTATTTTGCCTTCTTAGAGGAAGAGAGGGCCAGGCACACGCAGGAGGCCCCCAGGCTGTGCTGAGATGGCCCTTCGTGCACGGCATTGTGGAGGAAAGTTAATCAAACCCAGTATGAATGAACATGGCCTCCCTCCCTCCCCAAGCTTCCTCTGCCCTGACCCTTATAATAGAGCATCCCACGAGTGTGGAGGGATCTCACAACTGTTGCCTACATTAACACCAATGGCTTTAAAGTCCCGGGTGCCCTCAGATGTATAGTATTACTGGGTATATGGTACCCCCATTTAGCCTTGCCACCACCTCCTCGAGAACCTCCTGCTACTGAGGCAGTGAGGAAACTTTGACGCTAAAGAAAGATGGACTTGAAAGATCACTATCAGTTGCAGATAGAAGAGTACAGTAGGGAACCAGAAGGGGACAAAAGAATCCAGAAGTATTCAAATCATAATTAGAGCTCACTGGACACCTGCCTGCTGCTTAGCAACTGAATAGCAAATGGGGAAGAATCTCTAATCTTAGGTCCGTCTGACTGGCTAGGGGGATAACTGGAGCAGGTAACAATAACAACTGAAGTCTCTAAGAAAAAGGAGAAAGTCAGAAGCATTCCAGCTCAGTGCTGGTAAAACAGGTTAGCCCAATGGCTGCCGACGCCAGTGCTGCTGGTGGCTTAAAAAGTGGCACAGGTTACACATGGAGGAGCGAGCCAATCCCCAGGGAGTCTTGCAGCATTGTGAAGCAGAGGAGAAGACATCAGGTCCACCAGCTCCCTCCCAGGGCCCTGGCACCGCGCTGGTGATCAGGGGAAGTTCTCCCCTGCCCCTTCTTTCATTCCCAGGCAGCCAAGGCAGGATCCCAGTGACACTTTGCCACTGCTGTCTGCACTGTCCGAATCTCTCTCTGGGTCACGCGTGTAGGGAGGGAGGACTCAGTCTTTGCTGTCCTGCGGGAGGTGTTGGGAAGGTGGCTCTGGGTACAGGGAGATCGGTGCACAATGTCGGCCACTGGGGTTTGGGTAGTGATATCCGCCAGTGGCTGGGGAGGAGGAGTGGAGCTCAGGAGAGCTTGCTACAGTTCTATCTGTAGTGCCAGATGTGAGTCAAATGTCATATTACAGCCAGGCATGGTGGCGCATAGCTGTAATCCCAGCACCCGGGGAGGCTGAGGCAGGAGCACCCCATATTTGAGCCCAGCTGGGACAACTTAACACCTTCTTGAGAACTTGTCTCAAAGTAACACAAATAACAAAGGGCTGGGGATGTAGCTCAATGCAAAGGCCCTGGGTTCAGTCCCCAGTAACACACACACACACACACACACACACACACACACACACACTCATGCAAGCACATAGTCACTTTACAAACACTCCCAGGATTTAGAATTAAGGCCTCCTAGGAGCCCAGCAGTAATGGCCTGCCTTGTCACTGTTTGCACGGTACAGCAGGTAACTTACAGTGCTGCCCTACGGGACAGTTGTTTCTTTCTGTTCTTCCTCCAGGTCCTAAGTCCTGGGAGGCAGGCGCTTCCTGGGAACCAACATAATGGAAACACAACAGTCCCCCCTCTTCTCTCTAAACATGCACATCCACGCTTTCTCCACAGAGATGCTTGCAGAGGGCCTGCTGGGGACCGGAAGGGGTGACAAGGCCCAGGTGAGGTCGAGTTGGCCCCTGGAGCTCCAGGCCTGGCCTTGGTTGGCACTCAGAGCTCTGCACTGGCAGGAGGTGACCTGGCTTCTGGCTGTGGCTAAAGCCAAGTGGCAGTGACAGCAGGCGGTGGCCAGAGCTGGGCAGGACCCAAACTCAATGACAGCCTCGCATCTAAAGCGACACCGGAACTAAACTCAGAGCTAGAGGACCGAGGGCAGAGCTGCCGAAATGCAGCCCTGGTCCCTAGGGCTTGTTCGCTGGCAGAGCCGGCCGCGGCTTCCCGGTTCTGCGGTGAGGCTGGGGCCAAGCTGGAGGAGCCAGGCGGCTGCCCCTGGTGTGGGGCTCTGAGTGGCCCAGCGGCCAACTCGGAGGAAAGTGTCCACCTGTCCCAGTGTGGCCTCGCCGTGCTCCCTGCCGTGCTCCTGCAGTCCCGTGGGGAAATCACCTCAGCTTCCTCTGAGCGAAAACTAAAGGCCCGTGACCGTGTTGTTTTGTAGCAATGGAGGGGATATTTGGATGTGACTTCCAAAGGATTTTCTAGAAAGAGATGCCGATGACTGCGATCCCGTAGACCCCATGGGATGAGGCCATCAGGCAGGGGGAGAAAGGGCACCGACAACGGGACAGTTATATGACAGGGATCCGTATCCGTGACAACCGTCAGTGGAGATCAGCTCAGCCCCCCAGTCAGAAGAAACACTGCAGAATGGATGGTGCATCTGACTTCCACCTAGGCTCAGCCAGGTTTCTCTGCTTTTCTTTTTGTGTTTTCGAGACAGAGTTTGCTACATAGCTCAGGCTTGCTCTGAATTCACCTTGTAGCCCAGACTGGCCTCGAACTCACAGCAATTCTCCTGCCTCAGCCCCCTGGGTACTGGGATTAGGTGTGCACCACTGTGCCCGGCTTGCCAGGTTTCTTGGACATGTGCCATAAACTCAGAATAACGCTTGATTTTATATCCCGCCATTCCCTGTTTGGAGAAGGACAGTGGTTCTGCAGAAGCCAGTAGAATGCAAAGCAGTCCTCACGCCCTGAAGCAGAGCCTTGCTTACTAACACAGTCACCCTGGGACAGGGTGACAGACTGAGTCACCTGACCTCACAGTGAAGGGTGCCAAGCGGCTTTCAGCAGCCGTGGGGAGACGTTTGCGATCCCGCACGAGGCGGAGGTCCCTTTTCCCAGACGGAGGCTGGGGTGAGACACCTGCGCCCCTTGCACTTTGGCTCAGCCTTTAGTTCTGAGAATGACGGCGATTCTAACAGAATCAAGAAACAACTGCGCGAAAATCTTTCTTGTTTCCTTTGTCGGCAAAGAGGGCATCGCTCTGCTCTCTCTCTGTGTGTGTTGTTGCCGTTGCTTTTGCTGCCATGGAGTTTTCTGTGTGTCTTCTAGATACCGATTGGATTTTCCAGCTGGTATCATCAGTTTGGGGCACCGAGAAACAGCTTCAGAGCTCTGAGCTCCTGAAAACGGGAAATGAGGGCGGAAATCCCCCCCAGCTCGGATTCCGGCAGACTGCGGGTTCCTTGAAGCCCCCGCCGGGTGCCCCAAACTTGTCTCCCTGTTGTGTCCTCTCAGTGTAGGGCACGCCCTGGAGAGCTGCATGCTAGCGGCACCAGGAGTCCCCGGAGAGAGGACAGTCACCCCAAACCGCGCTTTGTTAAGAACCACCCTGACGTCCCACTCACCAGGCCGATCTCTGCTTAGGAGAATTCCAGTGCAGGCAGGACCCGTGGGGGTCCAGCGCTCACGGAGAAGCGTCGGCTCCTCCAGCCCCAGGGCAGACACGTGGTGCTCCTGGCTGCCTTGAGCCAGGACCCCTCCACCCCACCCGGTGGTCTCCAGTGGCCTCACTGGCCCTGCCCTGCACACCTGTCCAACTCTGACCCCATTCCAGTAGTGGTGAAATAAGGTGGGTTGAGACGACGTGGGGATTTAAGGCTTTCCAGCCTGCAGGTCCTGGAGAGAGGGAGAGACCGGCGGTGAGCCGTGAGGGCGTCTCCCCTTTTCAGGCCTCGGTCCAACTCGGTGTCTCCAAAGCAACACTACTTAGAAGTTTCCCGAAGGTGTGGACAACTGATGGAGGCCCAGGGGCCCCAGAGACCCATTGTCCCTATGGTCATTTCTTCTGCCGGCTCCTGACCCTTTGCTCCGGGACGAGTGTACATTTTCCCAAACTCCACGAACAAAACTCCAAGAACAATGGCTTTGCGTGTAGCTCATGTTGTCAGAGGGAGCAGAGAGGGCTTTGCTGCTGGAGGTGGGGGAAAGGGGCATTGATCCACCTGATCTTTATAGTCCCATGGAGGACATGCAGGTATTTTATAGAGGACAACATGCCACTCGGTTTCCTGTTTTTAGAAAGATTCTTTGTACACAAACCTGTTGTGAAAATAGTGGAGGACATAAGCATTGGAGACCTTACGCACCACCCCGCCATCCTGGCAGGTGTAATTATTTCTATGGTGGCTTCCCCCCTCTTCCTCATCTCTGTACACACAGTTTTCGCTCATTGTCATCAAAGCTCTCTGGCTTTTCAGAGAATCACATTGTGATGGAGATGTCTCTTTTAGGTGGTTCTATGCCATTATTAAAGATTTAAAGTATCATCCATTCCCTTCAGGCTCGATTATGTTTATCATCCATCACGGAGACAGCACATTAATCACATCCTTGGTTGCCCCAGGACGGGGCTTAACTATCTACTTTTAATAGAAATCGGACCACGGTGCCCACAATGACCACGTCATGGGCTGCCGGCCCTCGGAACAAGGAAGGCCTTTGAAGCAGCAAAGCTTTCTTTTAGGTGATGGAAAGGAAAGAGTCGAGTGGGTCATGGAAACAAAGACAAGTGTCCCTCTCCTCCGGCAGACCCTGATGGAAGAGTGGTCGGGGAGCAGCTGGTCTTGCCTGGAGTGAGAGGCGCTCCAGCACGAGCCCCGGTGGCCTCCGGGACTTCTAGCCTTGGTGGACAGCTGTGCTGGCAGCTGGATGAGGCCTTCGGCTCAGGGCGTGGGGGCAGCCAGGACCGTGCAGCTAAAGAAGCTCACGAAGGAGGACTTCCAGAACGGCTTCCGAAGGTGGACAGGACGATGGGACCGTTCAAAGGCAAGTGGAGAGTTTGGGGGATTCATGGCAACGTGTCTTTCACTGTAAGAAGTATTTGTAAGTTGAAGTGTTCGCCATGTCTTTGAATCCCATCCGGTCTGTGCGCTGTTGATTCTGTTGCTTCCTTCCCAGAGACCACCGAGCGTGTTGTCTTTACACAGAGCTTCGCCTCGGTCTCTGAGCGCCCTAAAGCCACACAGGAGCTGCATTTCCCCTCGGCCACCCGGGCTCGGTCAGCCTCTCTGGATGATGGAGTGTGCAGCAGCGCTTCGGGAAGATCCAGAGTGACCCTTTGATCCTTCTCCAACCATTCTTCACGGCCCCCCCAAATCCAGAAGCGCGTCGGCCCCGTGTAACCCTAACAATAGAGGCAGCAGCAGATGCTATCCAGTGTTTTCCACATGCCAGGCCCGCCTGGACCTCTGTGTGTATCTTATGGGGACGTGGGTGGCACCCTGACCACCCACAGGGTCACTCCATGGTTTCTGGAGAGCTTGGCCCGTGACACACCAAAGCACTGCACCCTGGGGAAGAAACTCTCCATGAAAAAAGAGCTCGCATGTTGCTTGCCTCGGTGGACCTCCCAAGGCCTGACTCGCAGGTCAGCGTTGATTTAGTCAGCGGTGTGGGCTTCCCCTCAAACCCTCACACACAGGAGGAGGCTTTGCTTCGAGGGACTGCCACCAAGGCCGCCCTGCAGGAGCTGGAGACCATGAGGGCTGTCACAGGGCGGCCGCTCTTAGCCTTCAACTGCACCGATGTGGCCCCGTGTCTCGCATTTGAAAGACTAAAGCCACCCGGGCTGTATTTCCCCAAGTAAGGGGAAGTGTTGAGAGGCTCTAGGACCCAGAATGAGAGTCCAGTGTAAACTCTTTTAAGTGAATGAAAGTAAGATTTTCCTTTTTGTTTGGAGTTCCTGGAACACTCTTTTGATGTTTAAAAATCGCCTGCCAAGACCTGTGGTTTATATGTAGGTAATGGACATCTTCATTCTGCCTTGACATTTAAGAGGGTCTCACCCAGAAAGGTGGAATCTTAATAGACGTGCATTATGGAAATATGGGTTTTAAAAATAGTGTGGGGAATCCACCGTTTTCTTACATAGAGCGGTTCCCATACCCGGTGACCCATGGTCACGGAGTGCTTTGGAGAGAAGTACACAGTTCTTATTTTTTTTCTTCTCACAGTTATTATGGCAACAACTACCATTAAAAAAAAAAAAAAGATCTAGTGGACCTTGAACCCAGAGCCTTGCATGTGCTAGGAAAATGCGTGCCCATGCCCTGGCCCTATTTTATCACTCTTTATCCACTCCTTCTAGGTAAATTTCTAGAAGTGGGAAGACGGTTTTAAAAAAGCAAAACAAATCGGCCATTGCATGGCGACATTCAGGAGGCTCGGACTAAGGCACGCGGCTGTCAGTGTCTGTGACGCGTGTAGACAGGCACCCGTGTGAGGCTCTGTGCCATCCCAGCCTCAGCAACCGCAGATGTTTCTGTTTCAGCTTCTTTTCCCATTTAAGTTTGCAAAGTTCACGTGCCGCCTTTTGTTAGCTTTTATGTTGTCTTATTTTACATTCCATCTTATTTTTATCTCATTTCATGTGCGTTCAGTGCTGCCTTATTATTTTCACCCCCTTTTATGCGGATGTTTTTTACTTGACCTTCACCTATTTTCTCACGAGGCCTTGCGTGGTTTCAAGCGTGTCTGAGTGTTCTCAAAGGGCGCTATCAATGCGAATCATGTTTGTTGACACACCCACGTAAGGACTTCATCTTACACGTTGCCCTGTACATTTTGGACCCGTTCATTTCAGTTTAATAAACTGTGGGGAAAAAATTAACACTGAGTGGTCCATCAGTTTGCTTTAAGTCTTCTTGAATTTTGAAAGCATTTATATTATTTATAGTTTTGTTGAAGGCAGAGTATTTTCTGCTGATTTTTCTTGATGAATAGGCCTATAATGATTAACCAGCCTCCTTTATTTGGAATTCTGGTGTAAAGTATTTATATAAATTAAACTTTCTCTGAACTGCCACCAGCTTGTCCCAATGTTATGTGTGTTACAGGTCACCCTTGCTGGTCAGTTCTGAGATCCGTGTGGTTCCCTGTTAGCCGGGTCTGTTTCCGTGCTATTCTATCCGGTCCTCTTTATTTTTATTTCTTTGCAGTCCCACTTGATCTTTTTTTGATTATTTGGAGTCTGAAGTTAATATTGTATTTTCTGAAAAGGCTCAGGGCTAACATGTTTTCTTCTATTCGGAGTGTTTTTAATAATCTCACCCGGTGAAGGCAAGGCAAGGCAAAACAGGACAGAATTATTAACACAAACCCTTCACTCCCTGCTGCCTGGCCCCAGGAGGACCCCAGAAACGCAGAGCCCTGACTCCGGCTTCGTAGCATCCTGCCTCACAGCCGTGTTCCCTCCTCCTCCCTAGTGGTGCCCAATCCGCCGTCCCCGGGCTGAGGCAGACAGGACAGACTGTGTTTATCTCTGAAGCAGAATCGTCCTGTGAGTGAGCCATTCATTCCCTTCCTTCCTGGGAAAGCTCTGTGCCTCTGCTTGTCCACCCTGCTTGGATGGATGAGCACCTTCCTGTGGCTTTGCAGAGATTTTAAGGACAGTAACCCTCGTAGGGAAATCAACCGGTGACTTTCCAGCCACCGAGCCTCTTAGGAATGGGACCTTGACCTTCGCAATGGTTTTTTTCATGTTTCCCATGATTAATGACTTTGTACAGTTTGGCTCTGGGAATTTTCTTGAACTTTTCCTCTTTGAAGGAGTCTTTTAAAACTTTTAGCATTAACCTTTCCATTTTTAATAAGTTTGTCCTTTGGACCTTTTTAGGAGTGGAGTCACATTGTCTTCAACTAACCATATTAAACAAAAATTAATGAGGTTACTTCCTGTAGTCCCCATAACCTTTTATTAAAGTTGTTCTCAAAGTATGTTTTTTGGAAGCAGAAATCGAACTCAGGACCTTGTGCTTGACAGGCAGGTGCCATGCCTCTGAGCTATATCCCTGGCTCTCCTTAAAATATTTTTAATTTTGATAGAAGTATGAAAATCCACCGTCCTTCCCATTTTTAGCCATGAAGTTCAATGTTGTTGTAGATATTCATATTTCTGTACAGCAGATCTCTAGAATTGTTTTTGTCTTGCAAAACCGAAACTCTGTCCACAGTGGAAACCTCTCCAACCCTCCCTTCAGCTCTGATAACCCTTATCCTACTCTCTGCCCTTGTGAATTTAACTCCTCTGGGAACATGTAGTGTTTGTCCTTTTATGACTGGCTCGCTTCACTCCCAGTTTATCTATGCAGGAGCAAGTGTCAGCATGTCCTCCCTGTTTATGACTAAGTAATATTCCACACCACGCACAGATTGCACTGCATTTATCCAGTCATCTGTGGACAGGTCCCCATTGTTCTCTGTGAAATTTCAGGTCCTTCCCAGGTCAAACATAGCCTGGTTTTGTCTTCCTTGGCCATATCCTGGCTTTTCCCTGTGTGGTGATCATTCTTCACTGATTTCTTACTGTCCCTGGGAAGATGCCAATTTGTTCCCACCCCGGGGACTTTGAACATGGTTTTTCTCTGTCCTTAATGTTCTTCTCCAAGTATCCCAGCATTCGGGACCCAGCATTCAGGCTTCATTGCAAACATCACCTCCTCCCAGATGTCTGTGCCCACTTTAATAGATGCCCGGTCTCTGCCACCTTTTACAAACAGCACTGCTGACCTTTACCTTGGCCTGTTTATGTCTGTGCTCATAGCAGGACACGTCATGTGGGTCAGAGAGGACCTAATGGATGCACTGCTGTCCCCAAGCCCTGCTAGCCCCTGACAGTCACTTATTAAATCTCCCTCTTAGCCTGCTGGGTGTGGTGACACAGCCTATAATCCCAGTACTTGAGAGGCTGAGGCAGGAGGATCACCTCCTGCCAGCCTGGGCTACACAGGGAGACCCTGCTGTGCAGAAACAAGCAAATGACAAACAAAAATCTCCCTCTTGGTGACTTCATGGCTCGTTCTTCCTCCCTGTGTTACTGGGTTAGGTGGTGGTTATCTATGCTGTATTCTGCTTGGACTTGAAGGGGCCTTTCAAAAGCCTTCCCATAATATCAAGTGTGAGGTGAAAAATAACGTGCAAGTGTCCTGAGGCAGGTTCTCCGTAAGCCTTGCGCAGCGCTGGGATGAGTCATGGCAGCCCTGCCTCTGCTCATGCTTCCTACTCTGTCTAGCTAAGCGCGACACATGGCAGCGCCCCAAGGCCTGGCTTGGGAACCTCGCTCTGTGGTCGCGTCGGCCTTGCAGCGGTGCAGCACAACCAGCTGCCTGGCGCTGTGTCCGACAAGTTAATGGCTTCGTTAAAGTGGACGGCTTTGCACTGAGTGAGCCTCTCGTGGTACTTCAGTGTTACTGGAAAACCAAACCCACATTATCGCTTGGACTGAGAAAGGAGGGTGCAGGAGGATGGAGCTTTTTATTCTGGGGGATGCTAAGGGTTGAACCCAGGACATTTGCACTGAACTGTACCCCAGGCTTCTTTATTTTTTATTTGGAGATAAGGTGTTGCTAAATTGCCTGGGCAGGTTTCGAACTTGCGATCCTCCAGCCTCCTCCTCCCCAGTGCTGGGACTGGACTGCGCTATGTGGCAGTGCTGAGAGGCAGTGCGGTGCGTGTCCAGCCCGACAGCACGGTCAGCGTCACCGCGTCTCGCCTACCCTCTTCCCGTTCTCACCGATCGATCACCCTGTGAGAACGCACGCTGCCCGCTCTCGTCTTTCTGCCCCTTGCTAAGGCTCCTTCGCATTTTCAGTCTAATCATAGCTGTGCCCATTTGGAACCCATATTGGTTGAAAATTTTAGCCTAAGCCAAAAAGCGAATTCCAGATTGGAGGCATTCAGGGTCATCCTGCTCATGAGACAGGACCAGTCAGCACCTTCTGAAATGATTCTGAAACAGAGAAAAAATGCATGAAAAAAGCCGTGGGCACCCGGGACATCAGGCACCAGGGGGTCCGGGAGCCTCGATGGACTGAACACACAGCACAGCCTTGTGACACCTCGGAGGAGGAGCCCACGGCTAGAAAAGTCGGCAGATCCGGGAGCAGCGCCCACACCTGGTCCCCAACACCAAGGGTGTGGTGTCCTGGTTTCCTAGCGCTGCACAGTTGCCTGTCACAGCCTGGCGGGGAAAGCAGCAGATGTTAGCCATCTGTCCTTTCTTGGTCTCTTGATTCTGGAGAGTAAAAGTCTGAGATCCAAGAGTTGGCAGAGCAGGTTCCTGCAGAGGTCTCTTGTGGGTTGGCACAGTCATCATCTCACTGTGTCCCCACTGTCCCTGGCTGTGTCCCTAGCTGTGACTAGCTGTCCCTGTGTGTGTCTGATAAGCACACCAGTTATCCCAGATCAGGACTCCCTGGTGACCTCATTTTACACTCCATGATCTCTCTCTACATCTTTCCCCTATAGCCACGTTCTCAGGTACTGGGAAGAAGTCTTCAGCATAAGAATCTGGGGAGGTCACTGTTTTGCCCATAGCAAATGAGCTTGAGAATTCGTATCTATTTTGCTGTCCTGTCTTTGGTTCTCTAACACACAGAGTGCAGGGTGCCCTTGTTTTAGTTACTCTTCTCTCACTGCTGAGACAAAATACTGGACATCCAAAGTCAAAGGAGGAAAGGTTTGTTTAGCTCACAGTTTGTGGAGGTTTCAGTCCATAACTGGCTGGCTCCAATGGGTGGTGGCATGGCAAAGGGGCAACAGTTCATGGTGGTGGAAGACAGCAAAAGCAACAAGCGAGGAGGAAGAGCAAACCTCTTTGTGTCCCTTATATTATAAGCCGTCTACTCACTCAAGGGTGAGTGTAGCACTCACATCTCCAATCCCAGCACTAGACAATGAATGAATCACAAGCTCTAGATTCAGCTGCCTCCAAAAAGCCCACCCTCCATGACTGTATGAGGCTTTGGGGGGATATGCATGCACAAACCATAACAAATGTGCCATGGGAAAGAATCACACTCCATCCCGCTGAGTTAGAGCCCCTGGTGGAATGGATTCAGAAGCACGGCATTCTGAAACTGCATGTGGCACTGAACCCTAGTGGCTGAATCCCAGGATGCCTGGGTCAGCCTACACCCCCAGAGTAAACAGCTGGTCCATGAGGTCCAGCTCACCAAGGTGAGCATAGGTGATTACAACAGCTCAGCAGGGCCAGGGAGATCAGTCAGTGCCCCTGGGCTGGTGGGGCTGGAAGCTGTCATCATCCTATGCCGAAGTCACGTGAAGAAGCTGCTTCCTGACACCAGAGAGTGACAGGGAAAGGCTGCCCAAGAGCAGGATGCAGCCTCTGAGTAGCAGTCTGAAAGGACCATGAGGGGCCAGAGAGAGTGGCTCTGTCCGCACTCCCCTCCCTCTCTCCCATCTCTGCTGTCTTCCTCCATTGGCCGAGTCCATTGGCCGAGTCAGGTTAGTCTGCCATATTGGCTTTTATTCTATGTCAGTGTTCTCAAAATTACATCCAATTTTCCCAACATCCTTTATTAAATTTCTCTTTTCTCCAAATGTTCTATGCATTGAATTACTATATAAAATAGTCTTATTTTGTTTATTCTGGTACACTTTACATTTTAAAAAACCTAGCTCTGATTATCTCAATTATTTGCTTTATATGTTGGTTTAATATCCATTGGAGCTAGCAGGACTGATTTTACTGCTGAACTATAATTTGCCGTTCCCCCTTCTCTTTCCTTTTCCTGCTCCAGTTATTGTCCCATGGTACATCTTAAATGACCAGCAGCCAAAACCTCTCTGATAGCAACGAGCAGATTGCTTGGCCCTTGCTAGGAATTTAGTACACTTCAACACTAGCCTAGGTTTTCTTTGATTTGCTTCCCTTTGCATTAAGAACAAACGTTTCTTAAACCTTCTCCTCTGCGTGTTGGCGCACGTGGTTTATTTCGTCTCAGATGCACGCATCAGGACTTTCCTATTCATGTAGGACACTGCACAATTAAAAAGCATGCATACCACACGCTTACCTTTCTCAGAGCAGAATTTCTGGTGGTAGCCAGCAGTTCGTTGGGGTCTCTGGTTCTGTCCTAACTCCTGTCTGAACAGTGAGCCACGATGGTCCACCACCCAGGCGTGCATCACTGATTCAGCATAAATGTTCTACTTTTAATGAGGACAAATCTGACTCCATATCTGAAAAGCAAGACTTCGGTATCCAGCATTACCACCAGTCCTTTGGGACGCTTTGAGCATGCAGCATCTGGGTGCAATAAACAATAATAAGGCCTAATAATGTTTCCATTGCTCAGCATCCTTTTAATAACCCACTCCCGGATTTTTTTAAAAAAAATCCTAAACAATAATAACAATAAAATTCCAAAACCACAGGCATCATTAGTGTGGCTGTCCCAGGAATTATTCTGCTGAGTACGATAGGGCACACACGTGTGAGATAAAATTCCTGGCACAGGGAGGCATTTGTCATTGCGCTTGGGGACTGGCTTAATGACTCACGGGAGAATGAAAAGTCCAAGTTCTGGAAATTTTGATTTGCGCTGCATCGCAGTGCCAGCACCAGGGGCTGGGAAGTTGTGGGGATTAAAGTCCAGTGGACGATGCAAACGATTCAGCCTTCATCGCGGTTAACTTTTTTTTTCTTGACATTTTAAATACGTGTGGGTTTTGCATGGCTTTCAAATGTACTAAATAACACGAGCAGGAATTCCACCCATGCCGCCCTAAGACAGGACTGTAATTTATTTGGGAAATTGACCAAAACAAAAATACATGGCTGGGAAAGGTGAAGAATGGCCTTCTCTCTCTCCTTCTCTGTGTGCGGAGCAGACCTGTGTTCGGGGTTAGCAGGGAAAACAAGCACTGATAAATTAGGTGTTGCAAGCGCCATCCTGCCACGTCGCGGGCAGGACCTGCGGCCCTTCCCCCTTGTTACCTGTCAGTCTCCTCCTCTCCTCGGGGGGCAGGAAGCTGGCCAGAGGAGTAATTGCTTAGCATTGCAGGGAGGGCAGGGCCCTTGCCCAGCCACCAAAAGGAGAAAATAAGACCTGACATTCAAATATCCATCTTGCAAACAAACGCGTGTTTGTCCTACTCGTACTTTTGCTGGGTAAACAATGCACTGGAGCAAGGGTGCCTTCCCTTCTTCCGTGGCCGTGTCGTGGGGAATGAAGAGTGGACAGGCTCAGTCTCTTCCTTCTAGATGCTTCCAGGAGCGAAGCATGCCGAACTTTACAGTTAGCTGCTGTTGCGAGAGATTGTCTGCATTTTAAAAATCTTTTGCCTTTATTCATACACGTTTGCAGTACAAAATGACTCCATGCATGGCAGCGGGCCGGCTCTTGGACACAGCACATCCTAAATCTTTCTGTCACTTTTCCCTCCCTGCCTCCCTCTTCCCTTGCTGTCCTTTCCTCCTCTCCCCATCTCGGTTCTCTTCCCTTTTGTGAAAGCTCTGTCTCCCCATTTCCTACTATTTGTCTTCCACTTCGCTCTTCATTTATACTTTGAGTTTCTCATAGACAGAAGCCATGTGATATTTAAACTTGTGTGTCTGATTTGCTTCACTTAACATTATGGCCTCAAAGTGCATCCGTTCTACAGACGACTCAAATCAGTCCTTCTTCGTGGCAGAGTAGTACTCCATTGTGTGTAAATACCATGTTTTTTCTCTCCCTTCCTCTGCTGATGGACATGTAGGCTATTTCTAAGATTTAGCCATTATGAGTTGTGCTGCTGTAAACATGGATGTGCTAGAATCACTGTGATTTGATGTCTCTAACTCTTTTAGGAAGACACCTAGAAGAGGAAGAGATAGGTCAAATGGATTTCTAGGTTTAGTTTTTGAGGAATCTCCACACTGATCCACGCAGGGTAAGTGGTCCCTCCAAATGGGAGGCATCAGCCCCACTTCCGGCTCGTGTGGTGCTTCCCACCCACCTGAGGGGGCAGCCACAGCCCTGGGGGAACAGGGGCCAGGACCTGTGACAACAGGGACAGGAAAGAGGCTCAAGGGCAGGAGTCTCTGGGGCTGCAGCCTGGGAGGGCGGATGGAGAATGTGGTAGGGCAGGCCCAGGTCCCAGCTGCAGCCAGCAGTGCATGGTTAGGGTCCCAACCATTATTGTGTCCATTGCTAGAGTCACTTGGGGCAAGTGTGAGGTGGTCACGACGTCTAACATCTCACACCTGTGTGCACGACTTACCCGCATTCTCCCTGGGGCCTGGCTCAGGCAGGGCCAGGAAGGTATGAGCACCAGTCCTGCATTTGCAGGGAAACTGAGAGGGCAGTGATGGATGAATCAGTGAAGGAGCTGGGAAAGAGAGGGGACCCAGGTGGGGAGCCTCATGAGTGGGTCACCACCGGGGACATTGGGACCGATTCCCCGCACCGGTCCTGGGATATGCAGAGAGTGGCTCCGAAGCCATCCCCGGGGGTGTTTACCCTGCTGCTCCAGGGGCTTTGAAGTTCACAGTGTGAGCACGACAGAGGACACACAGGTGGGGCTGTGACAGCATCCACCCCACCCACTCCTGTCTGGCTGCCTCTGCCACTATCTTCTTCTTCCATGGCCTTATAAATCGGTGCTTTGTTCCTTACTTTGCTACTCTGTGACAGTCTCCCGAGGCACACTGAGCGCCCATGCTTCTTAGGGCTGGTGACGAGGTGGGAGCAAGGACTGGACATTTGCAGGGTGTGTGGTGTGCTCACAGCAGTGCCAGGGACAGCTCAGCACGACACGCTGTGGACAAGAGTCAGCATCACCCGGCTCCAAGGTAACCGCCAGGATATGGGGTGGAGCGACTTCTGGACAGGCTGTGCCCGCTCGCGCAGCCAGCTGGGAACAGCCAGGCCTGGGGTACACGCGAGGACAGATGGCTCTGACAGGTGACAGCAGGGCGCGCGCACCAGAAGCCTGGGGAGCTGCGCATTTGCATCTCTCTCAACAGGGAAGAACGGGGGGGGGGGCGCTGCTGCCCAAGATGGAAGTGGTCATCTGATACCTGCTCCAAGTGGAATCCCAGTCGTCATGGGGACAGTCTGGGGAAATCCGGAAAACTCTCAAACAGAGGGGGCCACTGCTGCCTCTTCAGCCCCGTTCTTCCCCCAGAAATTTCCTTAGTGTTTAATTTGCACATCGCATATCATCCTGCCAGGCGTTCACGGTAATAGAAAGACTTTGGCAGACCTGCCATTCCTTGAACTCGGCCTTTACGCCTAATAAACTCTGGAGAGCTCATTACAGTGAGAATCCTGAGCTCTGTTCCAAACCCACTGATCCGTGGTCTCCACTGGTGATTTTAGTACTTGGCAGTTAGGAACTTCTCATAAGCTAACTGGGCTTTTCTAGGTGTGTGTGTAGAGGAGGACTTTTCCATTTGTCCAAGTATTCATCCTTCTATCTACCAATCCATCCATCCATTGATCTGTTGATCATCAATCAATCTATGCATCATCCATCCATCCATCCATCCACTCAGCCATTCACCCATTTATTCATCCTTTCACCCATCTGTCCACCCATATACCCATCTATCCACCCAACCATCCACCCATATATGTCTATCCATCCATTCATTCAGCCACATACACATCCATCCATCCATCCATTCATCCATCCATCCATCCATCTATCCATCTACCGATCCACTCATCCATCCACCTACCTACCTATACACTCATCTATCCATCCATTCTTCAACCCATTTATTCATTCAAAAGTATCCACTGAGGACTTATGTGCCAGGGACAGACTCAGGCAGTGGGCCCTGCGGTGCGGAAAACGGGCAGCAGTGTTGCCATCAAAACCGTTGCTTCCTGTGAGGGGATCAGCCCAACAGCAGACAGGTGAGCTCTGCGGTGTGTTGGGGTGATGAGGGCTTGGCAAAGGGAAGCAGGGGAGAGGGACAGGAATGACGAGGGGCAGCTGAACCCCAGCAAAAGTGTTTACAAAGCACTCCTGGAGAAGGTGACATTTGCCTTGAAGACTTTAGAAGGATAAGAGCTGGCTGTGAAATTGCAGGGGTTGGGGATCCCCCAATAGAGGGACCAGTAGCAGCAGGACCAGAGGTGATGCTGGAAACAGCAGAGCGGGCTGGGCCGGAGAGCCCAGGAGGAACCAGACCATGAAGGCGTGGAGGCTATGCTTGGGGGAACTGAGCCCTGGAGTCCTGTGATCCGACTGCAACTTTAACAGGACTTTTCTGGCTGGTGAGAGTGGACTGAACTGGAGGGAGCTGGATTTAGGCAGCTGCGATCTCCCAGGAGAGGGATGCTGACGGATGACAGGGATGCAGGGACAGGGGTGGCTTGGCACAGGCCTGGTTGGTACATGGGGAGATGGTGATGGAATGCGAGACGCATCTGAAAGGGCCCCAGGCCCTCCAGAGCTCCCTCCCACGCCGGGAGCTCCCTCCCACACCGGAAGTGGACCATCTTCTCCCACACCGGAAGTGGACCGTCTTCTCCCACACCGGAAGTGGACCGTCTTCTCCCACACCGGAAGTGGACCATCTTCTCCCACACCGGAAGTGGACCATCTTCTTCCGCTTCCCCTATGCTCCCCTCTGTGGAGCAGGCTCAAGTTAGAACCTCATTTGAATTCTCCAGAACCAGCCGATCGCAGAGTGGTCCCTGCTTCCACTGTGGCTGATCAATCTCCCAAGGGCCTGAGGGAGACAGAGCAAAAAGCAGGCCTGAATACATCTTTAGCGACAAGATGCCTATTAATACAATGTCATACTTAATCAATGACATTGTAGGAATTTGTGTTTTCTGAAGGGAAAAACATTTTTTGTAGTCTTTGTTGGATTTTCTGTTTTACAGACATAATTCATCACAACATCTTAAGAAATCAATTTCTCTAATGGCAAAAATAATCTGTGTTTTGCCAACTGCAAACGTGGCTCTTATTAAAGACGCTCCCTCTCCTGGCGGAACGCACTTGCTGGCGCCCGGAGCCTGAGTGCCGTCCACGGGATTCGGTAATAACGCAGCACTAGGAAACAGGAGCGAGTGTTAAAATGTCACTGCTTTATCCAAAGGACACTGATTCAGTAACAGAGGTGACAAGGAAGTGGCAGGATGCCCAGACCCACTGCTCCCTACACCGCTGAACAGTAAGCACCGCTACAGAGCAAAGTGCGGCTGTGGCCAGGGCGAGGCTCGCCCGGGAAGCGAACGCTCCTTCTCCCCACTGGCTTTGCAGCCCTTTCTGGAGGAGGGCTGCGGTCCGTTCTGTTGGTCAGTGCTTGGAGGGCTGCGGTCCGTTCTGTTGGTCAGTGCTAGCTGACAAGCTCCTCTGTGCTCAGAAACCTGCCCTCCTGTTTGTCCCCATGAGCGCGGTCTACCTTCTGGAATGAAGCTAATTTGTAAGGTTTTTTTTCGAGACAAAGATGGCTATGAAGCCATGACTGAAATTTTGCATTCCTGAGCCTTGTTCCCTCATCTGTGACGGGGACCCGTCTCTGTGAGTGCTTACAGAACGGGTCTTTGGTTTCCGCAGGTCCTCGGTTGTTCCCTGAGTCTGTCCTGGGTCTGCAGCTGGTGTGAGGGCCGGGCACCACCTCGTTCCCTCCACGTGCTCCCGTCTGGGGTCACTTGGGGAAAAGTGGTCCTGCTCCCCGGGACACGGCGGGGACTAACACTTGGCTCACCCCGACTCAGTTGTATGAGGATCTGCTGGAAGAGAAAAGCCAGCAGTCCACGTCCACCCAGGTCTGGAAGAAATCTCTCAAGAGGGAATGAGTTGATTTTAAAATTTTAACTGCCTTTGTCATTTTCCTGCCAGGCCTGACCTTTCGCAAATGTGCTTTTAATTAAGCAAGATCTTTGCTTATCGTTCTCCCAACCCGCTTCGGTTTCCAGCGACTGTGCCAAATTGTCTCCATCAGCTTCTTAACTTGGTAGGGGGCTGCCAGCGCTTTGGGGGCGCCGGGGAGCACTGGTGCCTGTCCCCCTTTGTTTGCTGTGGCTGCCCGATTGCACAGAAGTCCAGGCGATGGGGAGCGGGCAGCCACTGAGGAGGACCTCGCCGTGACCTGACCAGGTCCTGGCAGGCTCCCTGCTGGCCTGATTTAGAAGTCTCGCCTCTGGGGTGGAGAGTGGTCAGTAAGGAGGGGCAGGAGGACACAGCTGGAGAGCAGTTGCTACCGTCCTAGACTCATGCCGGGAACAGGGTGTCCAGACTCCGAAATTCAGAGGGAGAAACATCAGTGGAAGCTTGGGGAGGCGAGAGGAAGTGGGCTTGTGCAAGAAGCCACCTGCTTCAGAAGGAGGAACACTGGAGTCCCTCACAACAAACTGTGGAACTAGGTAAGTGATATTTCTAGCTTAAAATAAAAACATCCCACACTTGGTTAAAGGCACCAGTTTAAAGTATCTTTAAATAACATATCCACACATACCGGCATTATCTAGGCCTCCCTTCAGCCAGGCTTGACCCGGGCTTTTCTCCAAGGTAAATACTGAACCTGATGAATGAAGGCTGTAGTTGACAAGGTCACAAGTGGTACCAACGCTCTCTGACAGTCTGAGTAACAATCACACAGTGGGGCGTGAAAACCAGACACCAAGGAGCCAGGGGTCCCAGTACGCTAATCTGCAGCATAGGTACTGGTGAGCATTTGGCGTGATGCAGGCTTCTCTCAAATTAGGAGCTAATATTGGTCTCAATGGGCCACTGGATCTAGGAGTGAGTCGGCTGCCATCTTGGTTCCAGCACCTTCTCTTGGATCTGAAACTGTGGGAGTGGTGGTGGTGTCCTCCTTGTGTCTGTGGCTAATCCAGCATCTAAGAATGGAATTCCCTCCATAGATCACCCCATAGAGGCCATGAATCTCCCCGTGGGAAGGTTGGCTCCTGCATTTACCTTACTGTGACAAGTTCCGTGCCTTTCACACAGCCACTAACCAGGATCATGGAGCGCCAGGTCTCCGAGGCCCTCGAATTCATTTTCTCCCGATAAAGAGCCTTTGAGCACAGGTCCCACATCGATTTGACATCACAGTGGACCCAGCTCCTGGCATGGGCGATCCACCCCCGGCGCTGCCCCTCAGGACCCCGTGGGGCCTTCAGAAGCAGCCCTGCCCTGGGCACTGAGAGACGCAGGCCCTTCCTGGGTGGGGCTGGCTGAGGACAGTCAGGAGACTGTGGGGTCCTGACTTACTCTGCAGCCTTGAGAATCACTGAGCTTTGAAGCAGCTGCCGAGATGGAGGTGAGTGACCGTGCCGCCTGTGGTCTGTGTGTTACTGGGACACGTCACCGTGGGTGGCACCTGTGTTCTCTCTGACTCACCAGACACCAGCACAGACACTGTGGAAGGGCCTTCAGCTGTCTAAACGCTACTGCCCCATGGGAGTTTGTCCTCAGCTTTTCAGTCTCCCCTCCTGGGTTTGTGAGTCACAGCAGAGTGGCCTGTTGGGTTGGAGCCGCCAGCAGGGAGCTGCTGCCTAGTGAGGAGGGTCGGGCCATGCGGTGGGGCCTTGGGCACTGAAATCCCAACCCCTGGCTTCCTCAAGAGTTCCTCAGACCACAGGCCGTCCCCCCACTGTAGGCCACTGCTCCACGGTCCGCTGGGAGGCCTTGGCGTCTCAGGTCCCACTGCAAATACATCAGCAGGAGAGTGTCATGGGGTTTTCATCACCTCATTGATCAAGATAGGCTGTCCCTCCTGCAGCTGCCCTGCAGCCTCTGGGACTAATGGTGGACTTGCAGTGTTCTGGGAAGGCCTGGAACCCCAGCACAACCACCCTGCTCCCCTTCCGCGGTGGTGGCCTCTCAGTTAACCAAGCTGGTCTTGTGCAGGCACAGGGCTGAATATACTTAGGGCAGCCACTAAGAAGTTTATAAATCTGGTATATTCACCGCCTGGTATTAACAGATTGTTTTCTAGTGCTCAGACAAGGTTTCCACGGAATCCATGTTTGCAAACGAATGAACCAAATGGATGGCTAGCCGCTAAAATTCCTGAAGATCTTATTACTCTTTCAGGTTTTTTTTTTTT